>OU015498.1:86449141-86744141 GCA_907164885.2 Dolomedes plantarius
AAAAAATCAGGGCTCCGCATACGGAAGAAGCGTTTAACGGCTTGTGTGACTTCAGCATTGCTTCCAAAGCGCCTTCTGCCGAGATTCTTCTTTAAAGCCCGAAACAGATGGAAGTCACTGGTTTCGAGATCAGGACTGTATGGTGGGTGGTCAAGGGTCAAGGCGCTCCCAACCAAGAGTTGCAATATAGTTTTGCGTTGCTGTCGCCGAGTGGGGTCTCCCATTGTCATCCAACCACAGAACGCCAGATGTGAGAAGGCTAGGCCGCTTTTTCCGAATAGTCTTCTTCAATTTCGACAGGGTATGACATTACCGCATAGCATTGATGGTTCCAACCTCCAAAAAGTCCAGCAACAAAACTGCTTTAAAGAAGAATCTCGGCGGAAGGCGCTTTCGAAGCAATGCTGAAGTCACACTAGCCGTTAAACGCTTCTTCCGTATGCAGAGCCCTGATTTTTTCCTGGAGGGCTTTTTGAAGCTTATATAGCGGTATGAAAAATGTCTCAACGTACTTGGTACTTATGTGGAAAAATAAAGTTACGTCTAATCTTTAATGTCTCATTATATTTTTTGTCCTTCCTACACACCTCTGTCCACAGTCGCCAAGGGAAACTTATTTTGGTCTATCCCTATCATATATGGGCGGCTGGATCGACAAAGTACGAAAAACTATGCTAATATCAGTAATCTGAAATACGGCATCCCACATGGTGTAGGGGTTGGCGTTCAGAGCTGCCCCGCAATGGGCCTGGGTTCAATTCCCGAATAAGGTTTGGTCATTTCTGTGTCATCCCCCTCATAGGAAGCAATGCTGCAAAGTAAGTAATAAGCCATAATAAAATAAGGAAAAGTAGCATAAAGTAGCCAGTAAATCGCGGTGAATTACAAAAGGCGAATGTCCCGCGACTAAGTGCCTCCGCATTAGATAAAAAAATCTGCATATTTGATGTCTCTCTGCTTTACACCGAAATGGATCGAAACGCTCTCATAGAAATGTATCATTTTATATTTACTACTCGGGCTTGTGGCGGCCCAGTGGTACAGCGCGCTGGTTTTCGGTGCTGAGGGTGTTCGGATCGAATCCTGGCGTCGCGCCACGAAAAATGCCTCCATTCGTGACGTCCCTTCTTAGGGGGTAATTCTCTCCGCCTATATGGTCCCCCCACAATAAATTGGGCAGTAAAATTGCGGCGTAGTATAGGCGAATGTTTGACTACAAGTGCCTCCGCATCGGGAGAAAAAAAAAATTTACTGCTCGATAGCTAAATGACAAAGAAAAAGTATAGAGAAAATAACTTTATACTTTTACGGAAAAATATAACGACAATCTCAAATTAGACCTTGCAGACACATCTATTTTTTAATATTTTCTTGATATCTGACGTCATGACTTCATGCCCCACTTCTTAACGAAGCAAACGGGAAATCCCCGGAACCTACAGTCAAAGGTACGAAAATCGAGAACCCTCACATCACAGGCCGCGAATTGCCGCGACGGCGATAATGTTATTCAAATAAATGTGAAGGAAGTTGTATATATTGAATACTTACCTTCTATATTTTTCATTTTTTTTTTTTTCTGGCAAAGCTTTCAAGCTCGCCGCCTCTATGTCTATTCCGAAACATAAGGCATTCTTCCTAAGACACTCCAGAGTTTATATACAGCCCCATTCCAACACGAACATCCAACTTTAAACGTCGCTTTTTCGCATGGAACTTTTTCTCGAAACCGATTTACCTCTCGAAAGGGGGGGGGGAGAGAATTCTCAAGATTTCTCCCTTTTTCAAAATTCACACGGCTTTAACAGCCCCCCCCCCTCCACCCAAGATTTTCGCTGAATGAAACGGAGGAATAAAGGGGTGAAGTTATTATTCGCGGTTTATTGCCCGTCCCCCCCCCTCGCTTTTCTGCGGAGTCGTAATTCAAACGGGGGTGCGACGGGGGTGCTGCCTATTTGCATACATATATATCTGGTGTCTCTTAGATGAAAGGGGTGGTTTCGCGACGCGGTCGTGCAGATCGCATTCTGATATGTCATTATTGGAGATGTTTTTCGGGCTGAATTTTTCACATTGTCTATTTCGGTGGTCGTTCTGCAGAGGAATGGGGGAGTTTGACTTTTTGTAAGGAGAGAGGGCTTCGGATTTACGTAGATGGGATCTGAAAGAGATCGTTTTAATGCGATTCACTCCTTGGATTTTGTCCCGAAAACAGATCGGATAGAGGACGATTTTGACAGTTTTCGGTTCGCATTTATTTCAGATTTAATTTTTTTTTTTTTTTTTTTTTTTTTGAGGGGGGAGGAGAGACTAATGTTTTAAATCTTTTCACTGCGTATATGGGGGTAAAAGCTTTAAAAATAAAATATTATAGAATCTTAGTTCAGAAGAGCATTTCTAAGTTTTTTTTATTATTGTTGTTGTTGTCTAATGCGGAGGCACTTTGTAGGGAGACATTCACTTTTTGTTATTCACCGCGATCTACTGGCTACTTTATTATGGGAGCATCCTATAGGTGAGCCAGCATTGCTCCCTATGAGGGGGACGACACGGAAACGACCAAGCCTTAACCGAGATTTGATCCCAAGCCCATTGCGTGGAACCTCAGAACGCTAACCACTACACCATGTTGTCTACCAATATGCAGAAATAAGAGAGATAATTATGAAACCGCTTTATATCTTTCATTATGCTTTATTTCCCAGGACAAGCTTCAATACGGAATACTTCTATGGAAGGCTACACTGCAGAACACTCACCTTGTTGTTGTTGTTGCTTATGCCACTTGACCGGAAGCAACATCAAATCAAGTCCCGAAGACTATGGGCGATGAAGGTGCTGCTCTTGTTTTGACTGGCACCAAAAGGGTCGGAGTCCGACTTGGCCAAAGGACCAGTCTCGTAATTTTAAACTGAGTCAAGTGACGAGACCAGAACACTTGACCCCAGTAGTATAAAAATGAGAGTTTTGCAACAAGGATTAGAAGGATTAAGGGGAGGAGCTTAAAGTGGGCGGAGCTAAGTGAGTGACGTGGACCAATCAGAGTGCAGCTGGCCACCTGGCGGTCGATTTGGACCAATCAGGAGAGGGCAGCGCTGCTATCGCCCCCTAGCGGGAAAGAGTGGAACCTTGTAGTTCAGCAGAATCTTGAAGAGAGTATGTGCTCCGCGGAACGCCACCTATCGGTTAAACAGGGAACTAAATTTCGTACAAGGATTGGAGGTCAGGGCATATTTTTTTCAGTGCTGCCATCTAATGCTGAAAGCTAGAACTACATTTTTGGGGACTTAGAAATTTTTTTAAAAGTATTTTCCATGGGAATTGAACCCGTTAAGGAAATATTACCTGACTACTTTTAGCGACGTAATACCGTTACGCTATGAATCGTCGAAAGTTCAGCGAATTATATTCTATAACAGAGAGAATATTTTTATGAATTTACTAGAATTAATTATCAAAAATAAATATAACGACATCTATTGTTTAAAAATGAAACTTAGAAAATTTAATACAAGGTTTTGAGTATATTTTTCAAAACTTTAAATATTTTTAGTCGAATTCTAACTTAAAATATATATTATCAACTTAGTAGTTCAAAAATGGGCTTATTTTCAGGACTTTAAAATTGTTTTGCTATGTTTTTTAACGTGATATATAATTTTACATAGATACATTCACAAAATAATACAAAATAATAAGAAATTTTTACATAGATAGGCTAAAACGAATATTTTTTTTTCTTTTACTTGATATTTTTACACATGAAATTATTTTACAACAAGCGTTAAGTTTAAAATATCTATAATTTTTCTTAAGAATATTACTTTGCAGTATAATATAATTTAGATAGAGCTTTGAATCCATTGTAACATTTAGTATAGAAAAAATTATTATTATTTGATCTTACCTTGAAAAACATTCCATGAAAAGCTAACAAGGGGATATTTTTAGACATGAAATTATTTAAACAAAGCGGGAATTCCCCAGTAGAGTTATTTTTTCCTATTAATATTAGAAATAAAAACTGAAATATGATTCAATCTAGATAATTATTTAAATTAAATACACATAACATACCAATCCATACTATTAAATCTGCAAGAGAAGATATTAAATTTACGCTAAAAAAATTTTTTAATTGTCAACATATGCATACTGCAATAGTCTACATTATTATCAAAAAGTTCATTGAATTATATTCTATAACAGAGAGAATATTTTTATGAATTTACTAGAATTAATTATCAAAAATAAATATAACGTCATCTATTGATTAAAAATGAAACTTAGAAAATTTAATACATGGTTTTGAGTATATTTTTCAAAACTTTAAATATTTTTAGTCGAAGGGTTTATTTTCAGGACTTTAAAATTGTTTTGCTATGTTTTTTAACGTGATATATAATTTTACATAGATACATTCACAAAATAATACAAAATAATAAGAAATTTTTACATAGATAGGCTAAAACGAATATTTTTTTTTCTTTTACTTGATATTTTTACACATGAAATTATTTTACAACAAGCGTTAAGTTTAAAATATCTATAATTTTTCTTAAGAATATTACTTTACAGTATAATATAATTTAGATAGAGCTTTGAAACCATTGTAACATTTAGTATAGAAAAAATTATTATTATTTGATCTTACCTTGAAAAACATTCCATGAAAAGCTAACAAGGGATATTTTTAGACATGAAATTATTTAAACAAAGCGGGAATTCCTCAGTAGAGTTATTTTTTCCTTTTAATATTAGAAATAAAAACTGAAATATGATTCAATCTAGATAATTATTTAAATTAAATACACATAACATACCAATCCATACTATTAAATCTGCAAGAGAAGATATTAAATTTACGCTAAAAAAATTTTTAATTGTCAACATATGCATACTGCAATAGTCTACATTATTATCAAAAAGTTCATTGAATTATATTCTATAACAGAGAGAATATTTTTATGAATTTACTAGAATTAATTATCAAAAATAAATATAACGTCATCTATTGATTAAAAATGAAACTTAGAAAATTTAATACATGGTTTTGAGTATATTTTTCAAAACTTTAAATATTTTTAGTCGAAGGGTTTATTTTTAGGACTTTAAAATTGTTTTGCTATGTTTTTTAACGTGATATATAATTTTACATAGATACATTCACAAAATAATACAAAATAATAAGAAATTTTTACATAGATAGGCTAAAACGAATATTTTTTTTTCTTTTACTTGATATTTTTACACATGAAATTATTTTACAACAAGCGTTAAGTTTAAAATATCTATAATTTTTCTTAAGAATATTACTTTACAGTATAATATAATTTAGATAGAGCTTTGAAACCATTGTAACATTTAGTATAGAAAAAATTATTATTATTTGATCTTACCTTGAAAAACATTCCATGAAAAGCTAACAAGGGGATATTTTTAGACATGAAATTATTTAAACAAAGCGGGAATTCCTCAGTAGAGTTATTTTTTTTCTTTTAATATTAGAAATAAAAACTGAAATATGATTCAATCTAGATAATTATTTAAATTAAATACACATAACATACCAATCCATACTATTAAATCTGCAAGAGAAGATATTAAATTTACGCTAAAAAAATTTTTTAATTGTCGACATATGCATACTGCAATAGTCTACATTATTATCAAAAAGTTCATTGAATTATATTCTATAACAGAGCGAATATTTTATGAATTTACTAGAATTAATTATCAAAAATAAATATAACGTCATCTATTGATTAAAAATGAAACTTAGAAAATTTAATACATGGTTTTGAGTATATTTTTCAAAACTTTAAATATTTTTAGTCGAAGGGTTTATTTTCAGGACTTTAAAATTGTTTTGCTATGTTTTTTAACGTGATATATAATTTTACATAGATACATTCACAAAATAATACAAAATAATAAGAAATTTTTACATAGATAGGCTAAAACGAATATTTTTTTTTCTTTTACTTGATATTTTTACACATGAAATTATTTTACAACAAGCGTTAAGTTTAAAATATCTATAATTTTTCTTAAGAATATTACTTTGCAGTATAATATAATTTAGATAGAGCTTTGAATCCATTGTAACATTTAGTATAGAAAAAATTATTATTATTTGATCTTACCTTGAAAAACATTCCATGAAAAGCTAACAAGGGGATATTTTTAGACATGAAATTATTTAAACAAAGCGGGAATTCCTCAGTAGAGTTATTTTTTCCTTTTAATATTAGAAATAAAAACTGAAATATGATTCAATCTAGATAATTATTTAAATTAAATACACATACCATACCAATCCATACTATTAAATCTGCAAGAGAAGGTAACAAATTTATCTCACAATGTTAATAGAGAAGATTCTTACATTATCTGAAATAATACAGACTTTATCATGTTTAGAAGATATTTACAAGAGTTCATTTTAGAATTAAATGAATCATGGTTTAAATCCTACAACAGTAGGGGGTATATGCAAACATGAAGACTTTAAATTATACAATTACCATCTAGAACCTGAAACTTAAAAATATATGCACCAATTTAAGTATCTTTATATAGTTTATGTACAGTTTTGAATATATTTCAAACCTTAAACGTTTTTTCAACTTTGAAACTATATTATAAGTTAAGACGCTTACTAAAATTAAAAACATTTTATAGAGGTAAAGACTTGAAAGATAAAATTTACAAGTTTTAATCCTAAATATTATATTTTATCCAGAAATGTAGACTATTAATATATGATTTTAAACCTAACATACTTTCAACGATTATCTAAATTGCGATATAATGTTAAATTCCACTGATATTAGTCTATTAGTAGTAAGCATTTCATTAAAGGTTAATAGAAGTATTTAATAAAGTTTTAATATTAAATGAACATCAAACATATATTAACTTAGATGTTTTAACCCCAAACAGTAATTATTAAAAATAATTATAAAATATATGATTCAAAACTTTAAAACATATTATTATATATACAATAGAAGATGTTAAATTTGTATTGAACTTAAATTATAAGATTGTTTCTACCATCGTCGCTTGATATATAACATTACAGTTTTAAATATTCTGCAAACGCTATGAAACATTTTGTATAGAAAATAATTACCATTTGATCTTACCTTTAAAATCTATAGTTTATGCACTTAATTCATATAATTTTTTACAAAAACAAGCTTTAACTGCATAAAAAGATATTATATTTGTCCCGCACATACATATAAACATTATTCCACAGAGAAGATATATTCATCCCTCACATACATATAAACCAAAAAACATATTAAAACTTACTAGTTCCCTTATAAAGGTTTCACGACTTTAAAATTTTTTTTACTGCGTTTTAAATCTAATCTATAATTTTACATATATATAACCACTAATAAATTGTTTTACAAACAAAAAAGCATACATCACTCCTAAAATTTTAGTTTTCTTAAAAAAAAAAAAAAAAAAAAAAAAAAAAAAAAAAAAAAAAAAAAAAAAAAAAAAAAAAAAAAAAAAAAAAAAAAAAAAACTTTGATTAAAACAATTGTTTATTATGTTAAAAAATCAATCACCTATTTATATTACTTTGAAATATTACGCAAATAATAACTTTGAATAAGTTTTACATCAGAAATTATTTTCCGACAACTGTTAAACTTAAAAATCTAATCTTAAATTTATTCATCTTTGCACACTTTACAAAGAAAAGCATACATTTTAGCCAAAATTTTAGTTTTCTTAACAAAAATATCTGCAGAACTTTGAAGTAAAACTATGTTTAATACATTGAAAATCAATGATCTATTACCAACACTTTGAAATATCATGCAAATGCTAACTTAGAATAACTTCTAAATGAGTAAATTTTAAGGTTTGCCTAAACCAACCCCTACATAAGATAAGTGCAATTCAACGTTAGATAAGATAAGTACGTTTCGTCAATAGATAAGATTACTGGCACCTACTATTAGTCACACATTTTTCTAAAAATATTTTTTTAAATTATTTTTCTAAAAAATTATTATTCAAATTAAAAGATATAAATATAATAATTAATCTTTAAATACTATATTGAACACAGAAAAAGAGTACTCACAGTTGATGAATGGACTTTAGTCTTCTAATATATCCTCATAAAAATATTTATGAATCATTTTCAAGTTGAACTTAGCGAAAAATTCACTGCTGTTATAGACACATGTGCAATAATTTTGTACAATTCAGCATATTTTTAACATAGATGTTGAAAATAGCAGCTTTGCCCACTACACGATATTTTTCATTCTCGCTTATGGATAAGCAACTATGCTGGCGCTGTGATAGATGGTCAATTTCGCATCCATGACATTCAAATAATTCACTGCATGCACGTATTAAACTTGTTTTTAAGACTTTGAAATAATTTTCTTTTGCAGCAAATAAGTCGCAATGATTTTTTACAACATGATCCGTTTTTATAAACTTTGTATTGTAGCATATTAGGAATGCTTTCACACAACGAACTGTTTTCAACATAACTTATAATATCGTCAGGATATTCTTCCATTTTCAATATCTGCTCTCTATTTAATTTAATAGACCAGGTTTTTAATTTGTAACCAACTCCGTTTTCATTAGCAAACATTTGTTGTAAGCAACATTGTTCGCCGACGTTTACACCTATTAGCTGGTTGTTACAGATGAATGATTTCTTTTATAAACAATTTTATATATTGAAATTTTATTCATTAGTTCCCACCATGTAGCGACAATCATCACTACTGCATTTTCGGTAGGGATATTGCTAAATACATCCGTGAAATGATTCAAAGTCCTAGGTATGTCTTATCCAATTGCAACGTAAATCAACCCCTCCTTTATAATAAGCGCTTTTAAGAATTACCATCTTTGAAAAGAGAAATAACTGAATCACTTACGATTTGTTAGTAAATGTTGAATGATTATTTTTCGTGCAATATAATTTTTCAGGAGAGATAAAAAAAAGTTACTTTTACTTTGATATATAACATTGCAGTTTTAAATATTCTACAAACGCTATGAAACATTTTGTATAGAAATTAATTACCATCTGATCTTACCTTTAAAATCTATAGTTTATGCACTTAATACATATAATTTTTTTACTTAAAGCATATTAAAACTTAATAGTTCCCTTATAAAGGTTTCAAGACTTTAAAAATTTTTTACTTTGTTTTAAATCTAATCTATAATTTTACATAGATATAACCACTAATAAATTGTTTTATATAGAAAAAGCATACATCGCACGTAAAATTTTAGTTTTCTTAACAAAAACCTTTAAAAACTTTGATCGAAACGTTTATTACGTTAAAAAATCAAGCACCTATTGAATAACTTTGAACAAGTTTTACATTAGAAATTATTTTCCGACGACTGTTAAACAAAATTTATACTATAAGTTTAAGACACTTCCTAATACTTACAATTTTATCATTCTATAAAGATTATAATTTCTTTTGAATCGTTTTCAAATATTTATAATTTGTTTTAATAATAGCACAAAACTTGAATAATTTTGAATTAATTTCATATAAATTCTCTCTCATTAAAATAACATAAAAATAAGTTATGTGTTTCAAAACATGCATACAACTTATGTGAGAACACTTCAAGTTAGAAGATGTGATAGCTCCTTGAATGGAACATAATTCAGAGTTTCACACAGGTTGAGATAGTGCACATTCATTAGTAAGTTCCAATGCAATCAATATTTCGTTAAATTTCCGAAGCAGGGATTCCAAGATCGTTAAACTTAAAAAAAGTTTAAGTAAATTAATTAAGAATATCCAATTATTTTAATTATTAAAAATTATCATAGTTCAAAAAGATATGACATGATTATATTTTCATTTTTTAAATACTATTTCGAAAACGGAATAGTTTAAATGTAATTACTTTAGGATCATTCTAATGATTAGAAAAACTTTTATACCAAAAAACTAAGAAAACCTGAAAAAATATTCAACTAATCCCGGGTTTATTACATTGAAAAAGTATCATTAAAAATAATCAATCATAATACGTTTAAAATAAATAATAAGTTTACGTTAATATCCATTTACGTTCAAAAATAAAGTTAAAAAACATAATAAGTTATCATCATTTATGTTTAAAACATAAATGATAAAATATAAATAAAACAATAAAATATAAATTTTTTAAAAATGGTTAGAAGGTCATAAACAGAAGTACTACATACCTACTTTTTTCAATCTCAAGCATTTAGCTTCTAATACATTTTACAAGTTCAGAACCTGAATATCTTATCTCATCTATTTCCAAAGCGTCGTGCAATACCGTCTTTAGAAACCCCCTAAGTGCAATCATTAGGGGGTTTTCCAGGACTCTATTGCACGACGCTTTGGAAATAGATGAGATAAGATATTCAGGTTCTGAACTTGTAAAATGTATTAGAAGCTAAATGCTTGAGATTGAAAAAAGTAGGTATGTAGTACTTCTGTTTATGACCTTCTAACCATTTTTAAAAAATTTATATTTTATTGTTTTATTTATATTTTATCATTTATGTTTTAAACATAAATGATGATAACTTATTATGTTTTTTAACTTTATTTTTGAACGTAAATGGATATTAACGTAAACTTATTATTTATTTTAAACGTATTATGATTGATTATTTTTAATGATACTTTTTCAATGTAATAAACCCGGGATTAGTTGAATATTTTTTCAGGTTTTCTTAGTTTTTTGGTATAAAAGTTTTTCTAATCATTAGAATGATCCTAAAGTAATTACATTTAAACTATTCCGTTTTCGAAATAGTATTTAAAAAATGAAAATATAATCATGTCATATCTTTTTGAACTATGATAATTTTTAATAATTAAAATAATTGGATATTCTTAATTAATTTACTTAAACTTTTTTTAAGTTTAACGATCTTGGAATCCCTGCTTCGGAAATTTAACGAAATATTGATTGCATTGGAACTTACTAATGAATGTGCACTATCTCAACCTGTGTGAAACTCTGAATTATGTTCCATTCAAGGAGCTATCACATCTTCTAACTTGAAGTGTTCTCACATAAGTTGTATGCATGTTTTGAAACACATAACTTATTTTTATGTTATTTTAATGAGAGAGAATTTATATGAAATTAATTCAAAATTATTCAAGTTTTGTGCTATTATTAAAACAAATTATAAATATTTGAAAACGATTCAAAAGAAATTATAATCTTTATAGAATGATAAAATTGTAAGTATTAGGAAGTGTCTTAAACTTATAGTATAAATTTTGTTTAACAGTCGTCGGAAAATAATTTCTAATGTAAAACTTGTTCAAAGTTATTCAATAGGTGCTTGATTTTTTAACGTAATAAACGTTTCGATCAAAGTTTTTAAAGGTTTTTGTTAAGAAAACTAAAATTTTACGTGCGATGTATGCTTTTTCTATATAAAACAATTTATTAGTGGTTATATCTATGTAAAATTATAGATTAGATTTAAAACAAAGTAAAAAATTTTTAAAGTCTTGAAACCTTTATAAGGGAACTATTAAGTTTTAATATGCTTTAAGTAAAAAAATTATATGTATTAAGTGCATAAACTATAGATTTTAAAGGTAAGATCAGATGGTAATTAATTTCTATACAAAATGTTTCATAGCGTTTGTAGAATATTTAAAACTGCAATGTTATATATCAAAGTAAAAGTAACTTTTTTTTATCTCTCCTGAAAAATTATATTGCACGAAAAATAATCATTCAACATTTACTAACAAATCGTAAGTGATTCAGTTATTTCTCTTTTCAAAGATGGTAATTCTTAAAAGCGCTTATTATAAAGGAGGGGTTGATTTACGTTGCAATTGGATAAGACATACCTAGGACTTTGAATCATTTCACGGATGTATTTAGCAATATCCCTACCGAAAATGCAGTAGTGATGATTGTCGCTACATGGTGGGAACTAATGAATAAAATTTCAATATATAAAATTGTTTATAAAAGAAATCATTCATCTGTAACAACCAGCTAATAGGTGTAAACGTCGGCGAACAATGTTGCTTACAACAAATGTTTGCTAATGAAAACGGAGTTGGTTACAAATTAAAAACCTGGTCTATTAAATTAAATAGAGAGCAGATATTGAAAATGGAAGAATATCCTGACGATATTATAAGTTATGTTGAAAACAGTTCGTTGTGTGAAAGCATTCCTAATATGCTACAATACAAAGTTTATAAAAACGGATCATGTTGTAAAAAATCATTGCGACTTATTTGCTGCAAAAGAAAATTATTTCAAAGTCTTAAAAACAAGTTTAATACGTGCATGCAGTGAATTATTTGAATGTCATGGATGCGAAATTGACCATCTATCACAGCGCCAGCATAGTTGCTTATCCATAAGCGAGAATGAAAAATATCGTGTAGTGGGCAAAGCTGCTATTTTCAACATCTATGTTAAAAATATGCTGAATTGTACAAAATTATTGCACATGTGTCTATAACAGCAGTGAATTTTTCGCTAAGTTCAACTTGAAAATGATTCATAAATATTTTTATGAGGATATATTAGAAGACTAAAGTCCATTCATCAACTGTGAGTACTCTTTTTCTGTGTTCAATATAGTATTTAAAGATTAATTATTATATTTATATCTTTTAATTTGAATAATAATTTTTTAGAAAAATAATTTAAAAAAATATTTTTAGAAAAATGTGTGACTAATAGTAGGTGCCAGTAATCTTATCTATTGACGAAACGTACTTATCTTATCTAACGTTGAATTGCACTTATCTTATGTAGGGGTTGGTTTAGGCAAACCTTAAAATTTACTCATTTAGAAGTTATTCTAAGTTAGCATTTGCATGATATTTCAAAGTGTTGGTAATAGATCATTGATTTTCAATGTATTAAACATAGTTTTACTTCAAAGTTCTGCAGATATTTTTGTTAAGAAAACTAAAATTTTGGCTAAAATGTATGCTTTTCTTTGTAAAGTGTGCAAAGATGAATAAATTTAAGATTAGATTTTTAAGTTTAACAGTTGTCGGAAAATAATTTCTGATGTAAAACTTATTCAAAGTTATTATTTGCGTAATATTTCAAAGTAATATAAATAGGTGATTGATTTTTTAACATAATAAACAATTGTTTTAATCAAAGTTTTTTTTTTTTTTTTTTTTTTTTTTTTTTTTTTTTTTTTTTTTTTTTTTTTTTTTTAAGAAAACTAAAATTTTAGGAGTGATGTATGCTTTTTTGTTTGTAAAACAATTTATTAGTGGTTATATATATGTAAAATTATAGATTAGATTTAAAACGCAGTAAAAAAAATTTTAAAGTCGTGAAACCTTTATAAGGGAACTAGTAAGTTTTAATATGTTTTTGGTTTATATGTATGTGAGGGATGAATATATCTTCTCTGTGGAATAATGTTTATATGTATGTGCGGGACAAATATAATATCTTTTTATGCAGTTAAAGCTTGTTTTTGTAAAAAATTATATGAATTAAGTGCATAAACTATAGATTTTAAAGGTAAGATCAAATGGTAATTATTTTCTATACAAAATGTTTCATAGCGTTTGCAGAATATTTAAAACTGTAATGTTATATATCAAGCGACGATGGTAGAAACAATCTTATAATTTAAGTTCAATACAAATTTAACATCTTCTATTGTATATATAATAATATGTTTTAAAGTTTTGAATCATATATTTTATAATTATTTTTAATAATTACTGTTTGGGGTTAAAACATCTAAGTTAATATATGTTTGATGTTCATTTAATATTAAAACTTTATTAAATACTTCTATTAACCTTTAATGAAATGCTTACTACTAATAGACTAATATCAGTGGAATTTAACATTATATCGCAATTTAGATAATCGTTGAAAGTATGTTAGGTTTAAAATCATATATTAATAGTCTACATTTCTGGATAAAATATAATATTTAGGATTAAAACTTGTAAATTTTATCTTTCAAGTCTTTACCTCTATAAAATGTTTTTAATTTTAGTAAGCGTCTTAACTTATAATATAGTTTCAAAGTTGAAAAAACGTTTAAGGTTTGAAATATATTCAAAACTGTACATAAACTATATAAAGATACTTAAATTGGTGCATATATTTTTTAAGTTTCAGGTTCTAGATGGTAATTGTATAATTTAAAGTCTTCATGTTTGCATATACCCCCTACTGTTGTAGGATTTAAACCATGATTCATTTAATTCTAAAATGAACTCTTGTAAATATCTTCTAAACATGATAAAGTCTGTATTATTTCAGATAATGTAAGAATCTTCTCTATTAACATTGTGAGATAAATTTGTTACCTTCTCTTGCAGATTTAATAGTATGGATTGGTATGGTATGTGTATTTAATTTAAATAATTATCTAGATTGAATCATATTTCAGTTTTTATTTCTAATATTAAAAGGAAAAAATAACTCTACTGAGGAATTCCCGCTTTGTTTAAATAATTTCATGTCTAAAAATATCCCCTTGTTAGCTTTTCATGGAATGTTTTTCAAGGTAAGATCAAATAATAATAATTTTTTCTATACTAAATGTTACAATGGATTCAAAGCTCTATCTAAATTATATTATACTGCAAAGTAATATTCTTAAGAAAAATTATAGATATTTTAAACTTAACGCTTGTTGTAAAATAATTTCATGTGTAAAAATATCAAGTAAAAGAAAAAAAAATATTCGTTTTAGCCTATCTATGTAAAAATTTCTTATTATTTTGTATTATTTTGTGAATGTATCTATGTAAAATTATATATCACGTTAAAAAACATAGCAAAACAATTTTAAAGTCCTGAAAATAAACCCTTCGACTAAAAATATTTAAAGTTTTGAAAAATATACTCAAAACCATGTATTAAATTTTCTAAGTTTCATTTTTAATCAATAGATGACGTTATATTTATTTTTGATAATTAATTCTAGTAAATTCATAAAAATATTCGCTCTGTTATAGAATATAATTCAATGAACTTTTTGATAATAATGTAGACTATTGCAGTATGCATATGTCGACAATTAAAAAATTTTTTTAGCGTAAATTTAATATCTTCTCTTGCAGATTTAATAGTATGGATTGGTATGTTATGTGTATTTAATTTAAATAATTATCTAGATTGAATCATATTTCAGTTTTTATTTCTAATATTAAAAGGAAAAAATAACTCTACTGAGGAATTCCCGCTTTGTTTAAATAATTTCATGTCTAAAAATATCCCCTTGTTAGCTTTTCATGGAATGTTTTTCAAGGTAAGATCAAATAATAATAATTTTTTCTATACTAAATGTTACAATGGTTTCAAAGCTCTATCTAAATTATATTATACTGTAAAGTAATATTCTTAAGAAAAATTATAGATATTTTAAACTTAACGCTTGTTGTAAAATAATTTCATGTGTAAAAATATCAAGTAAAAGAAAAAAAAATATTCGTTTTAGCCTATCTATGTAAAAATTTCTTATTATTTTGTATTATTTTGTGAATGTATCTATGTAAAATTATATATCACGTTAAAAAACATAGCAAAACAATTTTAAAGTCCTAAAAATAAACCCTTCGACTAAAAATATTTAAAGTTTTGAAAAATATACTCAAAACCATGTATTAAATTTTCTAAGTTTCATTTTTAATCAATAGATGACGTTATATTTATTTTTGATAATTAATTCTAGTAAATTCATAAAAATATTCTCTCTGTTATAGAATATAATTCAATGAACTTTTTGATAATAATGTAGACTATTGCAGTATGCATATGTTGACAATTAAAAAATTTTTTTAGCGTAAATTTAATATCTTCTCTTGCAGATTTAATAGTATGGATTGGTATGTTATGTGTATTTAATTTAAATAATTATCTAGATTGAATCATATTTCAGTTTTTATTTCTAATATTAAAAGGAAAAAATAACTCTACTGAGGAATTCCCGCTTTGTTTAAATAATTTCATGTCTAAAAATATCCCTTGTTAGCTTTTCATGGAATGTTTTTCAAGGTAAGATCAAATAATAATAATTTTTTCTATACTAAATGTTACAATGGTTTCAAAGCTCTATCTAAATTATATTATACTGTAAAGTAATATTCTTAAGAAAAATTATAGATATTTTAAACTTAACGCTTGTTGTAAAATAATTTCATGTGTAAAAATATCAAGTAAAAGAAAAAAAAATATTCGTTTTAGCCTATCTATGTAAAAATTTCTTATTATTTTGTATTATTTTGTGAATGTATCTATGTAAAATTATATATCACGTTAAAAAACATAGCAAAACAATTTTAAAGTCCTGAAAATAAACCCTTCGACTAAAAATATTTAAAGTTTTGAAAAATATACTCAAAACCATGTATTAAATTTTCTAAGTTTCATTTTTAATCAATAGATGACGTTATATTTATTTTTGATAATTAATTCTAGTAAATTCATAAAAATATTCTCTCTGTTATAGAATATAATTCAATGAACTTTTTGATAATAATGTAGACTATTGCAGTATGCATATGTTGACAATTAAAAAATTTTTTTAGCGTAAATTTAATATCTTCTCTTGCAGATTTAATAGTATGGATTGGTATGTTATGTGTATTTAATTTAAATAATTATCTAGATTGAATCATATTTCAGTTTTTATTTCTAATATTAATAGGAAAAAATAACTCTACTGGGGAATTCCCGCTTTGTTTAAATAATTTCATGTCTAAAAATATCCCCTTGTTAGCTTTTCATGGAATGTTTTTCAAGGTAAGATCAAATAATAATAATTTTTTCTATACTAAATGTTACAATGGATTCAAAGCTCTATCTAAATTATATTATACTGCAAAGTAATATTCTTAAGAAAAATTATAGATATTTTAAACTTAACGCTTGTTGTAAAATAATTTCATGTGTAAAAATATCAAGTAAAAGAAAAAAAAATATTCGTTTTAGCCTATCTATGTAAAAATTTCTTATTATTTTGTATTATTTTGTGAATGTATCTATGTAAAATTATATATCACGTTAAAAAACATAGCAAAACAATTTTAAAGTCCTGAAAATAAGCCCATTTTTGAACTACTAAGTTGATAATATATATTTTAAGTTAGAATTCGACTAAAAATATTTAAAGTTTTGAAAAATATACTCAAAACCTTGTATTAAATTTTCTAAGTTTCATTTTTAAACAATAGATGTCGTTATATTTATTTTTGATAATTAATTCTAGTAAATTCATAAAAATATTCTCTCTGTTATAGAATATAATTCGCTGAACTTTCGACGATTCATAGCGTAACGGTATTACGTCGCTAAAAGTAGTCAGGTAATATTTCCTTAACGGGTTCAATTCCCATGGAAAATACTTTTAAAAAAATTTCTAAGTCCCCAAAAATGTAGTTCTAGCTTTCAGCATTAGATGGCAGCACTGAAAAAAATATGCCCTGACCTCCAATCCTTGTACGAAATTTAGTTCCCTGTTTAACCGATAGGTGGCGTTCCGCGGAGCACATACTCTCTTCAAGATTCTGCTGAACTACAAGGTTCCACTCTTTCCCGCTAGGGGGCGATAGCAGCGCTGCCCTCTCCTGATTGGTCCAAATCGACCGCCAGGTGGCCAGCTGCACTCTGATTGGTCCACGTCACTCACTTAGCTCCGCCCACTTTAAGCTCCTCCCCTTAATCCTTCTAATCCTTGTTGCAAAACTCTCATTTTTATACTACTGACCCCGCACCTCCAGGGGTAATTTTGACAACTTAGAGGACATTGCAGCCACGACAGATTTTACATGCACCAGCCGCCATTAGTGTACACGGCAGTGGATTTGTCAGCGACGAGAATCGAACCAGTGCCTTTCAAATCACTTGCCCGCTGCCTTTGCCAACTGGTCCACTGCGCCCTACTCTCACCTTACCTACAGCGACCCTTTACATTCTGCCATGTGCCTAAATTCTCAAGCTCCCCCCCTCCCCCGAAAAAAAATAAATATTAGTGCTAATTGTAAGTTTAAATCAGCCTGGAATTTCATATCAGCGACTTTGAATAACTCCCAATTTGACTGTGAATTGAAGAGTTTAATAAACAACAAATGCAATCCTTAGAATGGTGCTTTGACTTGGTTAAACTGAAAAATTACAAACAGAACTCTGTTGATAATTATTATTAAATTATTAACAGAATTTTATTAATTCGGAGTTTTAATTCACTTTGATGTTGACAACTCTGCTCATGTACGACCTTCATCGACATTCAATTTCGATTATTCGCTCGTTGCCTCCTCCCCGCAACACACATGGATCAAAACTCTCTTTAAAACCGACCCCGAGACCTTCTCTAGTGGATTCCAAGCCCTCTTTGGGATTTACGCCCATTTACTCTTTATGATAGCCCAAGTATATAGTAGAAAATATAACCGTAACGATTTGAAAAACAACAGCACAACTATTTTCCACGCGTCTAGGACACTACGTAAAAGTGAAACCTGTAATGTTTCCTGTTTAATGTTTTATATGTGTTCTTAAATATCATCTTTTCTACAATGCCCGGGTCTTACTGGCGTAGCGAACAACATAGTAAACGGTCTTTCCAATAAATCCTTTAATGAAGCCTGTGGGCTGTCATAACGGTAAAAGAACAGAAATCCGAAAGTGTAATTGGAGATCCGCTTGAGAAGTTATCGCAGTCGGTGTCAGAAAGAATGTGGATTTAAACGTGCTGCAGGTAGGGAGCACTGCATCCTTTAAACAACAGAGCCAGAAGATGGCCAAACGGCTAAGGCAGCGGTTCCCAACCGGTGGGTCGCGGAAGGGTTACAGGTGGGTCGCGACTCGATCCTAAAGCAATTAAAATGGTCTTTGTGTACTTTTATAATTGTAGTTTTTATCTTCACCTAGGAACACTTGTTAGTGAGTATGAAACCACTTGTTGCATATATTGCAAACGTATATCTATTGTTAAATAAATAACTGTTTTGCTACAAAGTGCTTATATTTTGTCAACCATTTTCAAATCAGAACACAAATTGTTTATCAATAATCAATCTGTATCTTCAAAAAAACATATATACAGATGGAGTACAAAATAATGCGAACACCTGTGAAAAAGTATGACGTATTTCACACTTGCAGTACAGCCGCACCACCTGCAACAGAAGTCTGCCACCTAGTGAGCGTGAAGAGGAAGGTATCAGTCTCTCAACAGCAGTCACCTACGTTGCATGCTTCTATCGAACTGTCTGTGATAAATTGAAATGTCAGACATGTCAGAGTTCCAAAGAGGAATGATAGTTGGAGCGCGTTTAAGTGGAGCATCGGTTACGGAAACAGCAAACCTTTTGGGGTTTGCAAGGAGTACGGTATCAGCCGTTATGACAGCGTACACGGAAGAGGGTAAGACGACGTCTTCAAAGCACAACAGTGGCCGAAAGTCCAAGCTTGCTGATAGGGATAGACGGGTCTTGAAGCGCACAGTAGCCCGAAAACACAAGTCATCTCCAAGACCCCGTTTCAACAAAACTGTCAAAAGGGAACTTCATGCTGCGAACATTTATGGGCAGAGTGGCAATTCTTAAACCCTTGGTGACAGCAACTGATGCTTTCAAGCGACGCCAATGGTGCAGAGATCACAAAGGCTGGTCCCCACAGCAATGGCAACAGGTAATATGGTCAGATGAATCGTCATTCACCCTATTTCAGACGACCGGATGCGTTTATGTCTGGAGAACTCCCAAAGAAGCGTTTCATCCTGAATGCCTCTTGCCGACTGTGAAGCATGGGGGTGGCTCCATTATGGTATGGGGTGCGATATCTTGGCGCGGTCTTGGGCCATTTGTTATTCTGCATGGGAGGATCAAATCCAATCACTATCTAAGCGTTCTAGGGGATCATGTCCATCCTTTTGTCCAGACTGTTTTCCCTGGAGAGCGACCGCTTTTTCAAGACGACAACGACCCTATCCACACTGCTAGGTGTGTTCAAGAATGGTTCGAAGAGCATGACGATGCAGTTGAACATCTCGCCTGGCCCCCTCAGTCTCCGGACTTGAATATTATTGAACATTTATGGCAATATTTGGAGTCCAAACTTCGTTCCCGATTTCCACCTCCATCCGGACTTTCGGAATTAGAAACCGCTCTGCAGGAGGAATGGCTTAATATTCCTTTAAATATTGTCCATGACCTTTATGCATCTATCCCACGTCGCATTAAATCTGTACTTCAGTCAAAGGGTGGTCCAACAACCTATTAATAAAGATTTTCCATTATTTCACAGGTGTTCGTATTATTTTGTCCACCATCTGTATATATATATATATATATATATATATATATATATATATATATATTTGCAATATTTGATGGTAAATTATATATACATAAGGAAGGGATACGATACAAATAAGGTTTTTTACTCCACCATGGACCGATGGACCGTGGAGGTATTCTGATAAGGAAAGGTGGGTCGCCAGCTGAAAAAGGTTGGGAACCACTGGGCTAAGGCACTGGCATCTGGTACCAGAATCTGTGGGTTCCAGTCCCTCTCTTGGCATGGACGTTTGTAGCTCTTAGGAATCGGCTTTAAGCAGCAGGTTCCGGTCTAATTAACCCTCGTGTAGCAAAAGTAGACGAAACAAAACTTCAACTCCAAACCAAACCAAACTTTAAGGAACAATCGAAATAGAATATCTATTATATTATTTAATGTGCGATAATATACAAAATGAATAAAATTCTTAATAACTCTAACGTTTTCTTGGCGTTCCTCTATTTTCAATTATTAAAAAAGTTTAATTATTTTTGATGGTATAAACATCGATAGGCTTACGATCCCTTTGTGGATGCCTAGATGAGGATTCTTCTTAAAACATGTGTTTGAACTTAGACATTTTAATTTTTAATTTTTTGTGTTTCTTATGTTAATTTTAGATGTTAATTAATGTTCACTTTTCTGATGTGGCAACACGTTAAGCTTTAGAATTCTGTTTAAATACCTTTAGTCGAGTAAAATTGTTAGTTAACTTAGAAGTAATTCTAATATAATTTATGTCAGTGGATTCTTATGTAAAAATGTCTGAAAAAAACTATGGTGAAAAGTCTACCACTCCCTGGAGGTGCGTAGGCCTAATATGGGGGATTTTTCAAAATGGCCGCCGTACATTTTTAGGTTTATAACCAATAAGTCCTAAAAAATTACACGTAGCTTAAATATGTAAAGTAGTAAAATTTAAAGAATTAAATTGCGCAAATTTTAGTATATAACAAGTATTTTTAGTAACATTTTATTAGGAAAAAATAGTTCCTAAACAATTGTAATCTATTATTGCTATTTGAGGAAATTTAGTTTTATGGATTTTAAGTTGGCAGTAAGGTTGCAGCTGCAGCCAAATTAATACAGAACGAGATTAAAGGTATTCCTATTGATCCAGGCAACTATTCTTCCATTGATGACATAGGTAGTTTAGAATACAATTTGAATTATGTTCCTGAAACATTAAGGTTGTTATTGTCAATCCTCGTCACCAGTAATACGAATAAGAAGAGAAAGATATCTGCTATCGGACAGGCAATTACGTATGCGAGCTGTGCGTCCTCGAGGGTTAGTAACATAATGACAGATAGGAATTGGAGTCCAACATCACGGCAACACAAGCTCAAAATTCATAGTTGAGTCTGTCAACCATATGGGCTTTTGTAGTTCATATGCAGAGGTGCAGAAATTTGAACGTTCATATGCTGCACAAAGAGGTACAATTATGCCTGATATTTCCAAATCCTCATGTCCTAAGCGTTTCATTCAATATGCTGCTGATAACATTGACCACAATATAATTACTCTAGATGGTAATGGAACTTTCCATGGCATGGGTATTATAGCTAGTGTAGTTCCAGAAGGGAAGTTTTTTAAGGTAATCAAGAAACGTAATGTTTCTTTTGAAGAACTAAAGGAGGTGGGGAAAATTCCCATCATAGTTTATCCTTCTCAGTCTAGTGGAATGAGGTTTTTGAAGTATAAGCATGTCAATGAAATCCAGTATCATGACCCTACGGAAAATCTGGACATATTGTGGAATTCGTCACGTCTTTTAAAACCAACGGTACCAGCATGGCAAGGGGTTCGTCAGCTTCTCCACAAAGGTTATCACCCAGGGGTATCATCAGTAGTATTTCTGCCAATGATAGACATTGATCCAACAAATGAAACTTGTATCCTCTCAACCCTTCTGATTGTTGCTGATCATGCTAAAAAATACAATCAAACTCCTGTTCTGACGTTCGATCAGCCTTTGTTCCATAAGGTTTTGAGTATTATTTGCAATGAACCAGAAACAAGTGTTTTGCGGAAAACTGTCCTAAGATTAGATGGGCTACATAAAATAATGAGCTTCCTTGGATGCACTGGATTTGTTATGACTGGCACAGGACTGGCTGGAATATTAGAGGTTGTATACACAGAAATGCCGTTAAGCATATGCTTGCTGGAAAATTTGTTGCAAGAGCAATCTGTGGCCACTTGATTGTTTCATCTGTTCTGCATACAATTATTTCAAAGAAAGCCTTAGGTGCTGTCGAGGAAAACAATGACCTAATAGTGGCTCCCACTTTGCTAAATAATCTTCTTAATGAAGATGTCCCTCTTAGAGATACAGATTTTGGTATCATTGAAAAACTTGCGGAAAAGATCAAATAAACTAAATTACAACTTGAGGCATACAGGACATCAAAACTTTGGTTACAATACCTGAAAATGACAGACATTTTAAAAAACTTTATCAAAGCAGAACGAACGGGAAATTTGCAGATGCATCTTCAAATGATTAAAGAAATTCTGCTATTTTTGCTGCATGTGGTCATAATTTGTACACCAGCTCTGCTCGCATTTATTTAGATAACATGATGGAGTTTGAAGTTACAGCACCAGAAGTACATTTTGCCTTTCTTAATGCCTTGCATTTTGTCAGAAGAAGTGGCAGATTTTGGGGAGGCCTTTCAACGGACCTAGTAACTGAACAAGTTCTAATGAAGATAATTCTAATTAAAGGATATGGCGGAATGACCCACGATAAAGGTATGACCGAACAGCAGCAGCTTCTGTTGGTAATGCCACGTCCAGTGTGTGCTCATGTGAATAGTTGTATGCAAATTTTTTCAGGAGTAAAGCAAGAAGTCGATGATCAACATGTATCCATGTCCAGTTCAAGAATTTCACGCGATAATGATGACACTGAAAAAGTTAGTGATTATGTGGAACACCTGTATATTTTTGAAGAAGACTTAAATTTGCGCTATGTAGTAACAGGTGTAACCTATGACAGTGATGTTAACCCAGAATTAGCAGAGGAGGTTGGTAATGCAATCGTTAAAGAAATGACAGACAAAACAGTTTTAACGTTCTCTTTCAAGAGGAATAAACAAGTAAAGCTAATGAAATCAGTTCAATTTGTTAAATCAAAAGACGAGACATTTATTATTGAACCTGAGGTACTGTTCCAACGCCTATTGCTTTATGCACAAAACAATGCTTTAGACTTAACTCAGGTGTTTTGCTACGAGCTCTGCACATATCCTGCTTCTCTATTTGACAATTATAGAATAATGAGGGAGTCAGGGAAATCTCAGCTTGCAAAATTTATTCGTGAAAGAGTTGGCTCTCACACTAGCAAACCTGAAAACTTGCGTTTTATTGTTGATGGGGGATGGTTGCTTCACCAAATAACTTGGAATCAAGGACAAACATCTGAAGACATTTTTCTTGCCTATGAGAAGTATCATCTTAGGAAATACGGGAAGGTGACTGTTGTCTTCGATGATTATGGAGACAAGTTCTCTACCAAATCAGAGGCTCATCAAAAGCGAGCAGGTTTTGAAGGACCACAAGTAAATTTCTTACCATCATTGCAGATCAGTATGAAGAAATAATTATTTTTTTAATAGCATAAACAAGCAAGCTTTCATAACTCATCTTGCGAAAAAACTAGAAGCAACTGGTGTTCCGTCAAATAATCGCAAGCAGATGCAGATCTTATGATTCGGACAGAGGGTATTTTTTCAGCTTAGAATCACGCTACAGCAATTATTGAAGACGACACAAATCTCCTGATCTTACTTATTCATTACGTTCACCCTGATTCCCATGACATTTTTCTTTTACTCCAGCCAAAAAATTCCTCAAAATGTGAAACTATCTATGACATCAAGAGGATAAAGCACATACTTGGAGAAGATATCTTTTGCGACATACTCATTGCATATGCAATGCTTGGTTGTGATACAACTTCAAAACCGTTTGGTCTTGGGAAAAAAATGCAATAAAATTGTTAATGAAAAGTGATATATTTAAAGAGCAGGCTGCTATTTTCAAATTGATGGGAAAAACTAAGGATAAAATTGAAAATGCTGGTAGTAAAGCCATGGTATCTCTTTACCGAGGTTGTCCCGAAGAAACTTTGAATGGGCTCAGACTTCGAACATTCACAGCAAAGGCAACTAAATTCACCAATCATGTAAGACCAGAATAATAACCTCCTACGTCAGATGCAAATTCTTTTCACAACTTAAGAGTGTACCATCAAATTCAACAATGGCTGGGCATCGAAATTGATCCACTAGAATGGGATTGGAAACTAAGCCAAGGAAATCTAACACCTATAAAGATGCCAAAAGCACCGCCAGACAACTTAATGAAGTTTGTGAAATGCGGTTGTACCACAAGTCAATGTTCTATCCGACAATGCAATTGTAGAAGGCAAGGAATGTTACGTACAAGTGCTTGCACCAATTCACGAGGAATCAGCTGCTGCAATTCTGCATGTGTCAATGCTGATGAGGACGACTAACTACACCACAACCACAATAAAAGAAATCACTGTAATATGTAACACGAGTAAAACTTTTTGGAATTGAAATGGCTATGATAAAAACAAATTAATCACTGTTTTATAATAAATGTTGTTAAGATGTAAACTGTGTTCTTTTTTTATAGTTCATGTTATACTTTATTTTTATTAAGGTTGTGTCCGTGAGTGTGTGTAGTCATAAAAAAGCAAGATGATTTTAAAATTTTACATTGCATTTACTGTTTCCATGGTAATCATGAAAATAAAACATTGTCCATAAGAATAAAATTGGAACTTTTACGGCCAACGGGGTGGAGCCCTAAGAGAGGGGATTTTTGAAACACGAATAGGCCTTTGTGTAGCCTAGAGTATTACCTAATCTCATGCTAAATTTTAGCCCAGTCGGTTCACGAGTTTTTGCTTTCTTGCGGAAAATATATGACTACACACAAACACACACAAAACCCTCTTTTATATAATAGTATGGATATTATTTGAAGATGTAAATGGTTTTTTAAATAATAATACAGTTTGTATTTAGAATTTGCACTAGTTGTAATCAAAAATTAGGTTTCTTTTCAAAATCTAAGATGACATATGCCTTTCTCTAGACCTTAACTTTCAATTCACATAACACGGTGGCTATTTTGGAAAATCCACAATATTGGGCTTACGCAGCGTCGCTGGGTGGTAGACTTTTTACCATTGTCTTTTTCATACATTTTTATATAAGAATCCATCAAGAGAAATTATATTACAATTACTTCTAGGTTCAGCCAATTTTTAAGCTATTTTTACTCGACTACTTGCAACTAGCAACTTTTGTCCAGTCTTGTAATCTTTAGCACGGTGATGTAGTTTTAATTCAGTGGTGATTTTAACGCTGACGTATATTTTTAACTTAAATTTTTATTGTATTAAGGTATGTACCTACCTTTTGGGCACTTTTTTTTAAAAATAGGAAATTTTTATGAAACACAAGTATTTTTAGTTAGAACAGGGAATAAAACTATGAATTTAAAGAAAAGTTAGTGGAATTTTCATTAACTTTTCAAATTTAGGCAATTTTTAGTCAAATTTTAATAAAAATTAGCGTTTACGCCATACCTTCTAAAACAAAATCTAAATAATATATTTCACTTTTTTTTTCAACAGTATATTAGTAAATCACTTACCTGTGTTATGAAGCAAAATATTTGCAATACCTCTTAAACTTACTAACATATACCTAATTTTGTATACACAACAAGATTTTTTTAAACATTTTCATATATTTTTCAATAAAAATAGCTCTTAAATTAATAAATACATACTTACAAGTTATATTTTGGTTCATAACATACCACTAGATGAGCAGAACCTTGTGACAAAATTTTATCTCAATATGTAAAAAATCTTTTAAGAAATGAAATTTATCGTAAACGTAAAAAATGAAAAATGCAGTTTTCCAGAAAACGCAAATAAAGATTTTAATGTAGCACAAAAAAATATGTATAAACTTTACAACCTCAAATTTCACCATATTTGTAGGTCAAGTCTTCCGTGGCTTCACCTACAAATTTTTAATTAATCTTGATTTTCTTTTAGCTTTTAGTATTTTTCTGCATGTTTTTGTAGTTGGCAGAATTTGTCGCCTCGATTTCTTTATTCGCTCAATGTCGATTTCCTTGTACTTTTTCAACATTTTTGGTTCAGTTTTTATTTTTAAATAATTGAAAACAGGTACGAGACCCATAAAACATGAATTAAACAGTAGTACTGCAATAGAAGCCCCTAATAACAATGTTTGCAGTTAAAGTAAATTTTCTTTAGGAAAAATATTCCACAAAACATTGTTAAATGATTCATTATTGTTTTGAGTCATGCCATACAAACACTTTTTCAGTAACTTCTGATCACACTAACCAGTTCTAAGTAAGCTGGTTTTATAATTTTTACAATTGTATCTGGAAGTCCTGGGGATATTTTCCCGAAAACTGCTTTCCATGATGCAATGCTTGCTTGTATTTACACCAACTTTCAGGACTCTCAGTACGCTGTCCATGCATCGACTTTTCATTGCTTGAGCAACAATGAAAAAAAAACATCTAATATTGCTGATTGCATATTTTGAAGATTTGCAACATTGCTGCGAATTGCAATCCCTTAATAGTTTTGTAGCTTGTCTATAAAGTTATTAGTTAGTTTACCCTTTCCACCAAGTTCTTTAATGGTCTTTTAATGGTCTTAAAACTATAAAAAGTAATTAGAGGAAACTTAATTCTACATTAAAATTGAAAAATGAGCATTAAAATTGTTTAAAAGTAAAGAAATAGCTGTAAAAATGTATTTTTTGTATTTCCGTGGCCCTTTAAAAGGTCACTTCCGGTTTCAGAAAGTTCATTTCCGGTTTATAATTTGGGCTAGAACTTTGCTTCTAATTATCGCTGAACCAAAAGTAGAGCCTTTTTGAAATCCTAAATGTTTGAACTTTAATTTATAATAATTTTTAAAAAAAAAATCGAAATTTTTCGCAAAAGCAGCGATTTGAGGGTAGGCACATACCTAACCGCAACCGCATTTGTATTTGGGACCAGTTTTCCCGTTCTTCGTTGTCACTGAGTTGATTGTTGCCATCTTATAACGTTTGTGTTCTACTCAACATTTTGCAGTTCGTGAAACTGGAATAAATATCTTCAAGTGAACTTGCTTGAGTCTGTTTGCGTATGATTTACTTCGCATTGCTGTGACTCCAGACTACAAGGAAATTGAAGTAAGGATGTTCATTCATGTTTAACCTAATTTTAGTTACTTCCCACATTGGTTGCATTGCAGTCTGTGCTGGGTTGGTTTGAATAACTTTATTTTAGTTTACCGGTGTACATACATTTTGAGCCTCCGGCATTGTCGTTTGTTTTCACATTAATGTTATACACTACTAAACTATTAACAGGAATGTTATTCAGTACAAAACACCTCCAACGGAGTTTATTGGATAAATCAAAAATTGCCTTAAAAATTCAATATTAGAATAATTTAACTTTTAATATTAAGAAGAAGTTTAAACAGCCATCTCTCTCATACATACAAGAGCATCAAAGTAATAACTTGTTACGATGAAACAGTCATGGGATGCCACAAAAAGAAGAAAGTTCTAGTTACCGTGTTTCAGAAATAAATTCCTTACAAATATGACAGTGGACAAAATGTATGTCTTGCTCAAAGAAAATATTTCCACGATAAATGAAGCTGTGGCTGTTTCGCCATTAGATGCTGACAAAAGTATACCCTGACAATAAAAATAAAACATGAATTAAATACCCCGTTATAGTTTTTCCGTCTCTTTTTCACACGTCATAACAAATATATAGCAGTCCATCTGCATTCCCATTACGCAATAAACACACCGAGTAACATTATCCCCCAAGCGGCATCAAAGCAACTCACCCAATAAACTCCGTTTCCTTGTAAACAATACATAAAACGGAGCAAATCCTCCAGGGTCGAGCATTAAGAAACGACCTTTGCTGTCTGTCCCGAGATAAGCGCCCCAATTTTGTGGGAATTAAGGGGGTCGCCCCCGCCTTAAAGGGTGGAAAAAAAAATCAGGCAATCAATTTTTTCCGTTCCCTGCGTCCGACGGGGCATGGTATTAGGCTAAATTATGATCTATTTCCAGTGGGGTTTTATCGGGGCAGTAAACGAATACTTTATGACCAGCGGTCAGTTGCGATGTGCGAGCGTATGAGGAAAGAGGAGAAAGGGATTCATTAGGACTGACCGACGTTTGTTCGCATTGAATGGGGCTTAGCTTTATTTATGAGACGGAAGAGCGTGCTGGCGTAAGTCAGCTATCAGTAAGTTAGGCGTGTGAAAGAGAAACTATTTTCTTTGGAATGAATGCAGGCTGCATAGGCAGTGGAAAAATATTGATATGGAACTTTTGTACCCGTAGAAAGCAGACTGAGGCGTTTAAAGCCTTTTCCTGAAAAACAAGAAACTATCTATGCCTGTTTTACCTAGGGTTCCGTGATGTTAGTTAGCAATTCATCGGCTACCAATACGAACCCCGTTATAACGAACTTCAAGGGACCAAAGGTTTTGTTCGCTATATCCGGTGGTACGCTTTATCCGAACCATTAAGAAAAATGTTAGAGTTCACAAAATGTATAACTCATTAGTTGCTGTGAGTATTCAGTAATAATGCATTTAAAAAAATGATAAAATCTATTAAAAATGATCATTAAGGAACTAAATTGACTAAAATAGATTACATTAAACTGACACAATACTAATTAAATTAACTAAAAATGAAGACAAATGGAAATGAATTGATTTTATCTTTAATAGTTGCTCACTGTTTTGATACAGAAATAATCGATAATCTTCTACTGACGTGATGCCGATTTCAAAAACATTTTCATGAATTTCTTTGTCCAATACATCAAATGACTCTAACACTCTTTTCTCCACTGTTTCTGTAGACAAAAACTTATTAATTGCACGCATCGCTGCAGTAGCATCTGAGATGATGGGGATTTTGTCATTTATGTGTTTCTCTTCATCAGCATCAGATGCAATATCTTCGATTTCAAAGTGATTCAGTTTAATTTCTTCCACAATATCTTCATCAGGCGGATTTTCACACGTAATGACTTCATCAACACATGTTTCGGACAATTGCATGTCACAATCTGAGAATAATGAAATTTTGTGCTTTTCTATCCAAATCGCGATAGGTAAATCTTCATCATCTTCTTCAACATTCTTTGCTTCTTCAACATTCGTTTTGTATCTTCAACATCGTAAAAAGAAAAAAAATCAGTAGTCACTGAAAAAAAAAGGTTCCTTATAGCCGATTCTTAAGATTTCGGAGGTTTGCTATACGGGGATAAATTAATATTAAATACAATAGGAAAACGGCGGGATCAAAATTTTCGTCCGTTATATCCGTGAGTTCGTTGTATACCGGGTTCGCTTTATCGGTGTTCGACTGTATTATTTTTTTTTCAGATTAGGTAGGCCCTAGTCCCGTAGACTGTCTTCCCATACTCTTCGAGACTATTTTAGTGGTTGCTTTGTTATGGGAATACCCAATAGGAGAACTAACATTCTTCCGTATGGAAGGACGGTACAATAACGTCCTTGGTTTACGGGGTCTTCGAAGCCGGTCCATTTGGAGATAGCTGCTTTTGTTAACCAACATACAACGTAGACAATTCAGCTATTACCTAACCATTAAAGCTGCGAAGAGAGAAAATAAATCTGCCTATTTTATGGGTGTGCGACTTTTCTTATAAAAGAAATGATACTGAAAATATTCAAGTTATGGTAGAGCTTTTAAAAGAAGTCAAAATCAATAAAGGAGAAAATTTGTGAAAAATCCCACCCATCAATCTTGAATGTCAAAAATTCTATGTGTAAAAAATTCTACTCTGCATTTTTTAAAATACAATTCAATTAATAGAAGTTGCAACAGTAAATTTCATTTTGCCATTTGTTAAATAACATTAAAAAATGCATTAAATTTTTTTTCGGTTAGAAACATAGGGGGCTAATTATCAAATAAATGATAAAAAAATCATATAATTTTCACAATCCTGCATCATTTTGCTTTCATCATCATGCTTTCTTATCATGCTGTACTGGGAAAATATCATCTAAGGGTATATCTGACTAATCTTAGATCTAGTAATTTAAGATAAAAATTAATAAATAAACAAATTAGCAAATACAATGAAACTTCTCATTGGCATCCAGTCATGGTTCCGAAAAAAATTGCCTGTTTTGGGGGGGAGGGCGGGGGGCGGCTAGCTTCACTGTAAATGGATAAGTGTGGTTTTTTTATCCTTTTGCATGTATTGCATTGAATTGCAATCGTTTGGAATTGATTCATTTGAAATGTACCGTAATAATTTGTATTTACGTTTTACTATTACTTCTCAAAGTATTGTATGCATTTGTATCGCATCGGTGGTACTATGACATGCTGTATCTTCTGGAATCGTATTGCTTTCTATAGTTAAGAACTGTAATGTTTTTATATCGTAACTCATTGTTCGATATTGCTTCGTATCACATTGTACTGTCTGGTACTGTTATGCATCGTATTGTACAGTTTGAAAAATGTGGTTTGTAATGTAAATTACTGCAAATTACTGTATTTTTTTCTAGCGGAGGCACTTGTCGTATAGACATTCGCCTATAATTCGCTGCAGTTTGCTTGGCCATTTTATTATGGGGCACCATATAGGCGGACCAGCATTACTCTCTATGAAGGGACGACACAAACGGTTTGGTTTGGTTTGGAGCGCTACGGTCAATTTTTGCTACACGAGGGCTAATTAGACCGGGACCTACTGCTTAAAGCCGATTCCGAACGGTTACAAACGTCCATGCCAAGAGTGGGATTCGAACCCACAGACTTTGGTACCGAATGCCAGCGCCCTAGCCATTTGGCCATCATCCGGCCGACACAAACGGGGGTATTTTAGTGGCGCAACGCCGGGATTCGATCCGAGAACCTTCAGCAGCGGAAGCCAGCGCGCTGTACCACAAGACCACCACAAGTCCATTACTGTATTGTAATGTTTGGTACCTGCTGTATGGTAATGTACCTTATTAGTTCGTTTTGTACGATTGCAATATTATTTCGGTATCACTTTAATGGATATGGTATTATATTGCTATGTTAATGTATTGCCATATCACGTACTGTATTGTGCATTTTTATTATTATATGTTTGTAATTATTTGACGAGTAACTGAATGTAAAGTAATGTTGAAATGCATATACGTATTGTTTATTACCATGTTAGCACCGTGTGTGGTGCGTTGTTATTGGTTGGTACTGAGGTTGTACCTGGTTTTGCGCCAAGTTTGTACATTGATTAGTTTTCGGTACTGAGGGAGTACCATGCTGCTTTGTTGGTACTGATATGGTACTTTGTTATGTATTTTTATGTTATTTTGATTGGGTTTGGTATTGTAACTGTTTCGAATTTTCTGTATTTTTGATTGAAATAATGCCGGACTATCCTGTCTATCGAGGAATGCAGGAACGTGTCCGCCCGCGAGGAAGCTTAGTAGGGGAAACCCTTGTACCTAGGGCCGGCTATTTCCAAATGCCAGTATCTTCACTTATAACTAATTTACAATAATAAAAATAGTTTGTATACATTACGTGCTTTATTCTCTTTAAATGAAAATCACATCAAGTGTAGAAAAAAGAAACTTGTAAATGATATTGAAAATTTAAAAAAAAAATTACAAATGGCCCTAGGTACAATAACACTATTGTACCTAGGGCCAGTTATTTCTAAACACTGAAATTGTTGTTTACAATAAAAAAAAATTGTATCCATTATTTATTTCATGCACAACTTCTAAAATCTTCGTAAGGAAGAAATATTAATTGTAGGCAATGTATTAAAGGAAGAAATGATTATTATTTTATCACTTTCTAATGTATGTTTTTCTCCATTGTCTTCTTAATGATCCCACATAAATTTTCTGTTTCAAACACCGATTTCGTAACCTTTTTTTATCAATTACTTTTTTCAATAATTGTGCTTGATTTTCATTTTTCTCGGGGGTATCAGTGAAAATTCTTCACTTGCCAAGTTTTCGTCCACCTCTTTTCTACCAGAGGCCATGGCCCTAGGTACAAGATGTTGTTGTTTTTGACAAAATGTCTTCCATAGCCAAAGACCTGCAGAAACCAAACTTTATTTTTATATCATTTTTTCCTTTAATGATTACAAAAAATATCTGCTATACATTAAAACACAAGTTTGCACTTAATTTCACAAAATAAGACTTCAAATTGAAGTGAAAAAATTTAGTTTTGATCATCAAATCAAGACTTTCTTTTCAATTTAACTATAGCTTCTTCTTGCTTTCATTAAAAATGGCTGTTATGATTTGAAACAATGTTGTCACTCACTCCAATGAGTAAAAATGCTGTAAAATAACAATTATTTAAATAAAGCATTGTGGCCCTAGGTACAAGGGTTTCCCCTACCTGCTTACGGGGTGTTCATTTAAATTGGTTCCCTGGTTGGCAGCCTGCCGCCGTTAGCGTGTATTGAGTATCATACGAGGATTCGGAGGTGCTGTTGTTGTCGCACGTTTGGTCATTAGTAAGGGTCCCATGCCTTATGGTGGGCCGACAATCACTTTGTTTGTTTGCTTGTTTGTTGTTATTGTTTTGATTTTTTTGCACGGTTTTGAAATAACATGGTCCAAGAAAAAGAACTGATTGTTATATATATATATATATATATATATATATATATATATATATACACTCATGGACAAAAAAATTAGCGCACCAAGAAGGAGTCGTCAAAATGAAACGAAATTTTACATACGTAATGACTACTTTGATATAAGTAAATGATAAGAAAATCAAAGAAAAAGGATAATTTATTTCAGAGAAAAAGGCAAAAGAACGGAGGAGTTAATACTCCGTTGGACCCCCTCTAGCGCGAATGCACGATGCGATACGATCGGGCATTGAGTCATACAAGTTCTGTATGATGTCTTGATACATTTCGTTCCATATTTGCTGTAACCTTGCCTCTAGTTCGTTCAAACTCGTGGGATGCCCAACTCGTCGTCCCAAATGATCCCAGATATGCTCGATTGGAGACAAATCTGGGGATCGGGCAGGCCAAGGAAGGGTAGTAACAGTGCGGAGACAGTCTTGTGACATCCTTGCCGTATGAGGCCGAGCATTGTCTTGTTGAAAAATGGCTCCTGGGAGCCGTTGCATGAGTGGCAACACATGTGGTTGCAGGATTTCATGAACATACCGCTGGGCTGTCATGGTGCCACGGAACAATACTAGGGGTGACCGTGTATTGTAGGCAATGGCACCCCATACCATCACACCAGCTGTGGGAGCGATGTGTCGCTGTACAGCAAAGGCAGGATTGAAGCGTTCACCACGGGCTCTCCACACACGAAAATGATTGTCATCACTGCCGAGATTGAATCTGGATTCGTCGCTAAAGACGACCTGGTTCCATTCCGCTGCAGTCCAGTTTCCTCGTGCGCGGCAAAAATCCAAACGGAGGCGTCGATGGGTGGGCGTCAAGGGCAGCACACGTAATGGGCGCCGCGATACCAACTGTCCTTCAGCCAGGCGCCTTCGTATGGTTCGAGAAGACACAGAGGCCCCTAGTGAAGGTGTTACCTGTGCCTGGATGGCGGCCGATGAAGCAGTTGGCTGTACGCGTCCATTTCTTACGATGTGGCGGTCTTCTCGACGACTGGTCTGTCGAGGGCGTCCTGAGCCTGGTCTTCGTGTACATGACATCTCTCGGGTCCACTGGTCCCAACACCTCCTCACAACACAATCAGAGCGGCCAAATTGACGAGCTACTCGCCTAGCTGACCACCCAGCTTCCATCATCCCGACGATTCTCCCCCTCTCAAACTGCGACAACTGCTTATATTGTCTTCGAACACGGCGTAATGGCATGTCTATCTCAGCTCTTCCTTTGTAAATGATTCAGCACACTCAAACAAGCTTTGGTTACCTGTTTTATACTCCACAGAGTACGATGTTCAACGCCCTCTACCGGCTATACGTAATGCGCAATCACGCTGCATATCTCCCCGACATGTACCGTCATTGCAAGTTTCGTTTCGATCCCGCAATTATTTCTTGGTGCGCTAATTTTTTTGTCCATGAGTGTATATATATATATATATATATATATATATATATATATATATATATATATATATATATATATATATATAAACGGTAACACGGTTTAAAAATTTAAAAAGGATAAATATAGTGCGTTGCACTGTAGCTTACGTTGCGTGCAATGTTATCAGGGAGTACACTGAAAGTTCGATCGATCGTTCTCCGAATCATCGTTTTCCCGTATGTATCATTTATTTCACTCACTCCCGACGATCATTTCTTTGTTATCTTCCCGCATCTATCGTTTTCTCGCATTAATTGTTCATTTCAGTCGGTCCCTTGAAAAACGAAAGATTGAGATTCCACTGTATTTCAGAGAGGTAGATGATTCCACGTCAGTCTATATTTCTGATGATGAAGGAGTGGTTCCACTATCTGCAAGTACAGTTCTAGAAGGCATCCAATTAGCCAATAAACTTGGAAATCATTTTCTTACAAATGATGACAATGTCGGACGAACTGTGCAAGTCCAACGTGATTTAAATATGATTATGGCGCGTTATAAAGAATCATATAAAGAACTAACAAAACCCGCCGCCCACATTGTACAGTGGTTAACGTCGTGGCAGTGGGCTTGGGTTCAAATTCTGAAGAAGGCTTGGTCGTTTTCGTGCCATCCCCCCTCGTAGGGAGCAATGCTGACTCACCTGAAGCGTGCTCCCATAAAAAATTAACCAGCAACACTTAGCAGGTAATAACAAAAGGCGAATGACTCCAGACTAAACTTGGAAGATAAGAGCTAAACATAAGTGTACAAGCCTCATAACGTAGTTTAACACTTGCTGAAAAACGATTAACTAGTGATGTCGCTAGGACTCCTAGCGAACTAATAGGTTTCGACTCGCGCCTTCGAACCGCATCTTTCAGTTTACTCGTATGTCCCGTTTGCACCATATCAGATTAAATAAAAACATAATAATAACATATAAGCTTAATATTAACTTAATATTATTACTCAATATTTGACTATATTTAGAACTTCATTATAAAGATATCTATGCTGTACAGGGTAAAAAATATACTAACGAATATATCATACGAGATTGTAGTTTTTAAATTTTATATTTGTTAGCATAACTAAATGATTATGCTAATGAACATAATATAAAAATATATTTAGCCTACCCCATGAAATAGCTCTACCTATGAGGTAGAGAGGAAGAGTCGTGATTCCTACGAAAAATAGTTTTTAAAGAGATTTCCGATAGGTTCATCTCAGAATTCAATTATTTTTAAAGCACCCAAAATAATTATTTTAAATAGTTACTGTTGTGGTCTTCCAGGTATCTCTGATCTTACTCAGTGTATGATTCTTTAATCCATTTTTAACATCCATTTTTAACAAATACTAACTTTCAAAAGAGTTTTTACACTGGTACTTACACTCTGGTTTTTACACTCTGGTACACAACTATCGACGACTGGAGAAATATGTTAACGTGAAAATTATTTACACTTTGGATCACTTCTGATTCGAAATGAAACATGTTTTGTGTACTGATGAAACTACGAAATTCTGTAAACTCGACTCTCCTTTTAAGTAAATAATTTCCCCCACTTTGTAATGGATGTATCTCCACAGATGAATTCAGCAGTATTTAATAAACTGACATGTAGATGGCGCCACAAGGATCTTAGTTTGAAAAAATCTGGGGGATTATGACACGCTGAGTTTTGTTTCTACCGCTCCATAAAGGAGCAGTTTTTGACTCTTCCCGTCGCCTTTAGTATCCGTTTATTTTATTTTTCAAAACATGTATAGAGTAAAGACGGTAGAAGTTAAATTGTATCTCTTATAAGAGGAAAATTATATAAGTAGTTCATGCAAATTTTAAATTCTTACTCTGATAAAATATATTAAATATTTTATCATGAATAAGGTTTCCCACAACAGAAAGTAGAGGGGGAAAAAAAGCCAAATGTAGTTTGAAAATGACTGAATGCAGTTCGTGAATTTTGAGAAATAATTGCGCGTTTAGTAATCTCGGCTGACTGATTTTTGTTTAATTTTCCCGAGCTGATTCTAGGGCGAAAGATTTACCCTTTTTATTTTACTATCAAACTTGAAATAAATTTCAATTTTCTCTGATAATTTTGTTCATATGTGAACGCTCTTAATCTGAATTAGACGTTCAAGATGATAATGAGATCGTAAATTAAACAAAGAAAAACAGAACAGATAAACTGATTCTTCGAGAACGTTCGTCTTAAGAACCCACTGTTCTCCGGACTCTTATAGCCTAGAAAACCCCTTTATTGTCCTAATAAAAAGTATTCAAGAACACTAACTGAATCCAACAGCTCTTTAATTTTTTGTCCATCTGACCAATTACGGTGGATCATGATATCTATTTCTAGGGCGGTTAAACGGTTCCCCACTTGTGAGATTAAAAATATTTTAAAATTAGTTGATATATTACCGCCGTTTAATGGTGCCCAAACGAAAAATGAACGATTTTAAAGGGGATCATGTCTCAAGTTCGGTTCCCGGACTAACCAAGTTATTTTTCAAATGCAGGATAAAATGAAATATATATATTTTACGATTATCTTGTTATATATTTACTAATCCACTCCTAGTTCTATTAACTCGTTAAGATCGTCTGCCAGGATCATGATTGGAAACTGGCCTCTTAACTCCGATGTAGAAACTCAATTCACTGAACTATCACGGTCATGTGAAGAACGTTCATTTTCGAATACTTTTCTTGAAGATATCCATGTTTCTTTTTGAGACTAAAAACATAGGATGTTGGCTTCAACATATTTTTATTTATTCTTTATTATTTTTTGGACGATTCTGATCTTCCTCCCCGTAAAGATTTGCTCACATGAATATTTGCCTTTCGCCTTCAAAGCAGTTCATGACCGTTCTTTTGAGAGATCGGGAGGCTCTGTAAAGAACATTTGCGAAGACAAGAATTTGAACTCGATGCTCGTATTTTGCCTTTTAAACTATTATGATTATTAATATTCCTATGATTATTACTAATATTATAATTATTGCTGTTATTACTGTAATTACTATTATTTATAATTATTACTAAAATAGTTACGATTATTAAGATTCGAATATTTCCATCACATCGATTTCGAATTCCTCTCCTCCTAAATTTGAAACTCGTACTCTGGCTTTCGAACTATTATTGTTATTACTATTATTACCATTATAACTAATTTTACGATTACTGCTATTATTACGATTATTACAATTATTACGATGATCACGATTATTACTTTTACGATTGTTACAATTATTACGGTTATCACGATTATTAGGATTATTTCCTCCATTACGACTTCGAATATTTTCGTTATAACTATTTCTACTAATTTCAACTATTATAACTAATTTTACGATTATTACAATTACTACGATTATTACGATTTTTACGACTATCGCGATTATTCCGATTATTCCCTCCATTACGATTTCGAATATTTCCGTTATAACTGTTTCTAATTCCTCTCCTCGTAAACTTGAAACCACCTGGTTGCATTGGTCACACACATAAAGGATGGGAAATTGATTTATAGAAAGTTAAAAAAAATCAAGTAATTATGTTCATTTAATAGTATCTAGTATATACCACAATCTGTCAGAGATTAGGATATGGTTTGTTTATATTTCATGCCTTCGCCATCATTTAAATGGTGTGTACTGATTCAGGGAGAAAGGGAAATACTTAAATATATGATATTCTATATATATAAAACAGTTCCGTAACTGACTCATTCATTCACTGACTGACATACAACGCACAGACCAAACCGCTGGACCTAAAGGGCTGAAATAGTAGTAATAGTGTAGGGGTGCACTAATAGTGTAGGGGTGCACTAAGAAAGAATTTTCAAAAATTCTTCTTAGATTTTTTTAAATTAAATTTTTAAGCTGTTTTTTAAACTTTTTTTACGTTTGCATTTAAAATAATACATTGAGGGTTATAAAATTATCACGAGAAAGATGATAAAAATTCCTTCAAAATGAAATTTTTTTCGAATTTTTACCTCCATTTCCTGATTTTTGGTGAATTTTTAAAGATTAATTTTTAGAATTTAATTTATTAAATGCTGATCACGTGATTTCTTTTTCTGGTACTTTCAATAAATTTATCGTCACGTGCGTAACAACTAAATAGACAAAAAAAATATTTTTTTCTCTTTCTAATGCAGCAGACGATTGGATATTATCCAAAAAAAATGCATATCCCTTACGATTTTTTTATAAATATATATATATAGATAGATATATATTTTACATCAATTGTATACATTTCTCCGTTGTATCATCGCATTTATTATAAATATATATATTTATTTTTTGGCATAAATTGCATACGTTGACCGTTGTACTCCGTAGAATGTACTCCGTAGCGAAGCGCGGGTTTTCAGCTAGTATAAACATATACGAATGAGGAATAATTGTGCTAAAATTTGACAGTGTTAGAGCAACACAGCCTGGAAATTTGAAAAGCCAAGACACGAATAAAATTTTAATGATTCAAAAAAAAAGGAAAGAGATAGGAAAGAGTAAAACGGTTTAAAAAAATTAATTAAATTATACTTTAGCAAATTACATTTCATGAAAATGTTAACATCAATACTTTATTACCTTCAAACATGAATCTACGGTAATGATAATTACATTTATTAGAAAATAGCGTTTTGAAAAGGAAAACTTATTTGTCATTTCATAAAATTACTAAAAAATGTCTGTTTTAAAAGTATATCTCTTACCATGATATGTTATTCGTCCTTTTTTAAAGGGATTCCACAAATTTGAAATAAAATTGGGTGATAGAAATATATACAAATGTTCTTTCCAACAAAAGAAAACAGGTAGCCAGTAATAAATTCTCTCATTATTTAATGTATTACTCTTAATATATTACTATACATAATTGTTCTGAAAAGCTTTGTTTTTCTGTAAATTGCCAACCATATAAGTAAATAAATAAACAAATAAATAAATATATATATATATATATATGCATACATACATACATATATATATATATATATATATATATATATATATATATATATATATATATATATATACACTCTCCATTGTTTATTACTATCTATATCTTACCCGGCGAAATATTTTGATTTAAAAACAAAATAGAGTATTTTTACTCTCACGTTATATAAATATTGCACCACGAAAGATTTTTATATCATACAATCGCATTAAAAACATTTTCTTTGTTTTGACTAAAACGTTCTCTCATCAGGTTATTCATTCAAAAAGTTATTTACACATTTTCTTGCATAATGAAACCTTACAGGAATTTTAATAAATCTTTTCATGACTTCCACTATCATCATGCTGTGAAAAGGAACAATTCTATATATATTTATCCACAGCTTTTCAATCAATTCAACCTTAAAAAGTTCAAACGAATCCCATCTGAATGAAAGTGGCTTTTTTTTTCTTTCTCGAAGGGGAAAAACCAAAAACGTTCATAAAGAAAGGGTTTGTCCATATAGGTCGTCGTGAAACCTTATCTGTATTACGTCACGTAATTAATGTTGTATGGTTTCGAGGGGGCATTTTTTGAATACATTTTATCTCTCAATATCAGCAAAACAGTATCTTCATATCTTTTCTCAGAGCAGATCTTTCTTTATTTTTTTATCTTCTTCTTTGCTCCTGGTTGAAGCAGAATTTTGTTTTATATTAAATTTGATTTCAAAGTCATTTCATAATCACTCTAAACACACGTTTTATATTAAAAGGAACTAAATTTTTGCTTTTTGGGGTTGAATCATAATTTATAAACTTAAATGTTGTGGGCGGGGGATGATTATATTGGTAATTAATTTATAAATATTAAAAAGGGGTCAAATACTGAATTCTCGTCAGTCAGTTTGATAAAATTTGAGTAAATTAGGTAATTAAATTGATTGGGTCTTCAATACGGGTATGAAAACTGAATTGTTTCACCCTTCTCAAATTTTACTAGTAATAATGTAGTGTTACAAATACTTATCCAATATTACAAATACAAAGGTGTTAAAGTGGAATTTTATGAAAATAATTCCTAAATTAAATGATATCTCTCTCTCTCTCTCTCTCTCTCTCTTTATTTTTATATATATATATATATATATATATATATATATATATATATATATATATATATATATATATATATATATATATATATATATAATTATTTATTTATTTATTTACTTATTTATTTTTTGGGAGGTTGAGGATTCTTGTTTTGCGACGAATCTGAAAATTTCAGGAATGTTGATAAATATTTACTATAGGTTATTTATTGCTAAGTGATATTATATTAACAACAATAAATGTGCATCTTCATAAATAAATTTCTCAAACAATTTTATGAACTAAAAAATCATCTCTCTACCATTCAGGTGGAATTTTATCCTAAATTTTTCACAGCTACATATCGTCTTTTCCAAAATTTTGACTGTTCATCATTATGAGTCCTTTTTCATCAGTTTTGAAAGCAACCTTGCTTGTTAGCATTTTTTTCTGAAATCGTCATGCATATCATGGTTATTTCTCGGAGCGTTTCGCACCTTATGAAAGTTCCGAAAGAAAATAACAATAATTACCAGTTCTTTCTATCGGGGAAAAAAATAGAATGATTGTTGCTGCATTCAGTATAAAAGGAATTTTCTAATTGGAGTTTATTGAAAGCGGTCTTAATAGACCATTGTGATCCCAAAACTTATTCGAGAATTATAGGTTGAGTTATAGAAATATTGCATTCACCTTTTATCTAGAAAGGCGATTGCATTTCGGCGTTCTTCCTTATGGAAGTATAAAAGCTAGAATTCAGGATATTTTTTTGTTCCTGTTCGGTAGAATAACGATAAGGAGTATAATTGACTTCTGGCTTTAAAGGCGTTTGAACAGCATTATTTTATTTAAAATTCCACGTCATACAAGGTACTCAGGCGTGGAAATGACTGTTTTTGGTATTGCGATATCTGTAAATTTAACAAGAGGGTATAAATTTCAACACTTCTTTAAAGCTTATTTTTAAGCTCATTATTGATATTTCAACACATTTTTTAGTTAAAAAGACAAAATTATACAAACCACCTAGCACGGTTCTTAAATGTAAAATTTGCGTTTCAAATTTGATGTGTTATATTAACTACTACTGTCGAACCCCGTTATAACGAACTTCAAGTGACCAAAGGTTTTGTTCGCTATATCCGAACCATTTAAAAATTGTAATGTTAGAGTTCCCAAAATATATAACTCATTAGTTGCTATGTATATATTCAATAATGATGTATTGAAAGAATGCTGAAATCTATTAAAAATAATCATTAATGAATTAAATTGACTAAAATCGATTATATTAAACTGACACAATACTAATTAAATTAACTAAAAATGAAGACAAATGGAAATGAATTGATTTTACCTTTAATAGTTGCTCACTGTTTTACTACAGAAATAATCGGTAATCTTCTGCTGACGTGATGCCGATTTCAAAAACATTTTATGTATTTCTTTGTCCAATACATCAAATAACTCCAACACTCTTTCATCCACTGTTTGTGTTGACAAAAACTTATTAATTTCACTCGTCGCTTCTGTAGCATCTGAGATGGTGGTGATTTCGTCATTTATTTGTTCCTCTTCATCAGCATCAGAAGCAGAATCTTCGATTTCAGAATGATTCATTTTAATTTCTTCCACAATATCTTCATCAGTCATATTTTTGCATGTAATGACTTCATCATCACGTTTCGAACAATTGCCCGCCAGAATCTGAGAATGATGAAATTTTGTGCTTTTCTATCCACATCGCGATAGGTAAATCTGCATCATCGTCTTCTTCAACATTCTTTGCTTCTTCAACATTCTTAAAAAGTTTAAAAATTAAAAAAAATTCAGTTGTCGACTGAAAAAAATGTTCGTTATATCCGATTCTTAAGATTTCGGAGGTTTGCTCTAAAAGGAAAAATTAGCATTAAATACAATCGGTAAACAGGGGGACCAAAATTTTCGTTCGTTATATCCGTTATTTCGCTATATACTAGGTTCGCTATAACGAGGTTCGACTGTTCTGTATTATCTGTAAATTTAACAAGAGAATATAAATTTCAACACTTATTTTATGCTTATTTTTAAGCTCATTACTGATATTTCAACACTTTTTTTTAGTTAAAAAGACAAAATTATACATACCACCTAACTCGGTTCTTAGATGTAAAATTTGCGTTTCAAATTTGATGTGTTATATTAATATCCTCATATCTGATGATGCGCAAAGCACTTTATGATTTTTAATCACCAGTTAATTATCAAAATTTGCATATTTTTATGGAATCAAAAATATTCCGTGAAAATATGCACTATCATCAGATTGTCATCTCGATATATGGTGCTAATTAATGTAACGACTCCCATACAATAGCGAATTTTTTGTGCGTGGAAATTCCGGGAAGACCAACCAAACGCATGGTTTCTGCACATAATTGATTTAGGCTGCTGGAGACAGACAGTCTTGGCGACATAAAGACCGGAAGTGCTACCGACAGCTCGCGGAACAGTTCATCAGCTACAGCTACAGGGGCAGCCGAGCAGGCTAAGCTACAGGAAAGTTGCCGACCTGATGCGCCTAGTCGTCTGGGAACAGTAATGTAACTGTAATGTAATTGAATTGGAACTGTAATGTAATTGATCTGGGAACTGTAATGTAATTGAATGGAGCCACGAACACGACGGGTTTGTAACCAGTTGCGCCGTGTGCGTGGCTCCATTCAATTACATAGGTTGCGACTCATAACGGACTGGTTTGTGATTTGAGTCGGTTATCAGTTTCTTTTGAGTTGCTCCGTGTGCAGACGGGCTAACTGAATAAAGAAAGGCGCCGTTTTGCAGACCTTCCGAGGATGTTCAGCGAAGGTATATAAAGTCACCGGACGCGAGTTAAAGTCAGTCAGTGATTCAGAGATTAAGTTATTCAGAGTGACGCTGGAGCCGGAGACAAGGAGATACTGTCGGGCCTAGATAGACTTGAATGAGCGCAGCGATAACTCGAGTTTGACCTTCCTCGTCGACGCCGTAAACCCACGAATTTTATCTTTTATATATTTTGTAAATAGCCTGTATTTAGTCGAGAAATGCAATTAAAGCGTTAAATACAAAAAGGCTGGCATTTATTTAGGGCACAGTCCTTACAGTATATATAGATTAGGGGTCACAGGACCTTGAAGCTCGAAGAAATGACTATATATATGGGTCTAATTCTAACCCCAAAACCTCAAATAATATTAGAAAAAGAAATTTTCTTTTTTACAAAGTACATATCTTTAAATATGTCATATATAAAAATGGAAATTATAAATCTGTAAATAATTTTCCAATTAGCAGTTTAGAATTTTATATGATTAACTGGTGATTAAAAATCACAAAAGTGCTGCGCGCATCATAAAATTGAGATATATGCTTACAGAAAATAATTAATGGTCAGAATACACTTGTAATATATTTACCTGTAATGTAAAACGAAATAAATTGTAATAAATATTATTTAAATTAAAAATTGAGCATAAAATTGGAAAACTTCAAAAATTATCACAATTATTTGCATAATCTTCCCAGATAAAAAAAAAAGTATTCCAGCATTGTACATTTTTCTGGTTTTAAAATGTAGAGTACCATGAAATATACATATGAGTGTAGTTTTATCAGTTTCCTATTAATAGCTTAAAAGAAATGCTGCACACAAACTGAAAATTAGCAGTTAATTATATAAAATTCTAAATTGCTGATTTCAAAATTATTTATAGATTTATAATTTCCATTTTCATATATGACATATTTAAAGATATGTACTTTATATGTATAAAGAAAGAAAATTTATTTTTTTCTAATATTATTTGAGTTTTTGTGGTTAGAATTTGATCATATTTATAGTAATTTCGTCGAGCTTCAAGGACCTGGGCCCCCTTAGAAATAGCAATAAAATTAGTGAGGTGAGATCATGTAAGGAGGAATGGTTGCATTTATTAGAGGACTAGCTGAAAACCCGCACTTCGCTACGGAGTACATTCAAATTAAATGCAATGGTAAATGTATGCAATTAATGCCAAAAAGGAATATATATATATATATATATATATATATATATATAATAAATACGTCGATCAATGTATACAATTGATGTAAAAAAACAAAAAAATATATTTATAAAAAAATCGTAAGGGATATTTTTACAGATAAAATAATGTAGAAGAAAGTATTCAAATTAAATGTAATAGGACATACTAAAGAATATAGTACAGTTAATACAGTACAGTTTGAGGAACATTTCTTTTACTGTATTTTAATATTTTTTTGGATAGTGTCCAATCGTCTGCCGCGTTAGCAAGAAAAAAAATTTTTTTTTGTCAGTTTAGTTGTTATGCACGTGACGATAAATTGATTTAAAATACCAGAAAAAGAAATCACGTGATCAGAATTTAATAAATTGAATTCTAAAAATTAATCTTTAAAAATTCCCCGAAAATCAGATAATGGAGGTAAAGATTCGAAAAAGATCTCATTTTAAAGGAATTTTTAGGATCTTTCTCGTGATTTAATTTTATAACCCTCAAATTATTATTTTAAATGCAAACTTAAAAAAAAGTTACTAAAACAGCTTAAATATTTAATTTTAAAAAATCTAAGAATTTTTCAAAAATCTTTCTTAGTGTACCTCTACACTATAAGAAGAATCGCCATGCAAAATTTCAGCCCTTTAGGTCCAGCGGATTGGTATGTGCGTTGTATGTCAGTCAGTGAGTCAGTCAGCTACGGAACTGTTTTATATATATAGATTAGTTCTAGGAAACTATATTAGATTCTATTACTCCTGATATTTAAATAAAATTTTTAAATAGGCATACAGTGAAAGTCTCTATGGCGGTAAGTATTGATTTTTAAAATTTGACCGTTTTGAGGGGTGGCCGTCGAAAACAGGTTTCTTCCATATTATTGGTTTTATGGAGTCTTAAGTCAGTTATGAACAAAATATGGACGTTTAGATAGGTGACCGGCTAGAGAAGTTTCACAGTACAGTAAAACATCGTTTATCCGGACTAACTGGAACCATCCGCAATCCGGATAATCCGGGTAATACGGGTAATGAGCAAAACAAAATCCTTAACTAAGTAGGCTTACCGTTCATTACGATAAAAACTATGTTTTGTTACAAAATTATATACTATTGTTTATAAGACGTTAAAAATCTGAAAAAAACTTTTAACATAATTTCTTAACAAAGAAATGGTAAGTCTAGTAAAGCTTTCTTAAACTCATCAAAAAAGCATTTTATTACCGTAATTTATTGTGCATTCTAGGAGGAACTGTACATTGAATCAAACTAAAACGCGAATATCTGGCTTACTTGTAGTTACGTTCTTGCTATCATAGTTAAAAATTGTTATCTAATGGAAACATTAAATAAAAATAATGTCTACAAATCTAATCCGGATTATCCTTACATCCGGATAAAAGGGAGGTTTACTGTACTTTAAAAAGATATTGCACAAAAAGAAAATGATGAATCAGGGACATGATAAAGTTGGATAAAAGAGATTTCCTGCAATTTTAGTGCCTACCATCAGTTTTATGGAAAAATCATACCATCACGGAACGGAGTTTAAACAAGTCACTTTTTTGGTATTAAAATAACTAAAAGTAAAGTATTATCAGGAAATAGGATTTCATTTATTTAATAAATCCAGTAATCTAAGCAACACCTATTAAATTAACTCATTTTAATAGGTGCGAATATTTTGAATAATGCCATAGGCTCTGTCATTTAAATAAAGTCAGTGATACAAATTTTAAATTTAATGCATCATGTAAAATAAAAAAAAAGAAATAACCCAAAATATTGAAGACTTTTAAAGGAATGTTTAAAATATCGAATGTGCTTAACCTACTAGGTTTTTTACGTTCAAAAAAGAAAAAAAAGAATTTATTAATACTATTACCCAATATAACCGTTTTATAATGAAAATCAGTCATCAATATTTTTAGTTCGAGAATCACAAAGAACTTAATTTACATTAAAAAAAATTATTTAGCAGAATAATGTAGAATACATTATTGCAGATTTAAGAATCCTTCGGTAGTAGTAAATTAAATATTTTGTGTTTCTCTAACCGAAAATTTTGAGGACTGATTTTCAGTTACATCCTGTAATCCTATTAAAACATTACGTAGAAACATAATTCTGTAAAATGTTTTTTACAAAATTATGTAGTCAGTATTCAACGTTTTCAATCAAATTTAAACAGAATATTTTTAAATATATTTTAATAGAATATTTTTTAAATATATTTTTTAAACAGAAATCTTTTAAATATATAACAGAACAGAATATTTTCAATCAAATTTAAACAGAATATTTTTTTAGAATATTTTATTTTAATGAAAACTCCAACCAAACTTTTCTGTAAAAGTTAACTAAAATATTTAAGCAATAAAGGATTTTAGGTTTAGTTAAAATAAGTGATTAACATTTTCGATTAAGTTACATGGAATATTTTATCGTAATGATACAAAAATTCCCAACCTCCCTCTGTTCCTATTAAAACAGTAAATTCAATTATTGAATCACAAAACATTTTATCATTTTAAATTAGAACTGTTTAGAAATAAAGTTAATACTAATTTTTTTCGATTAAGGCACAATAAATGTTATATCATAACATAACATCTTTTAACTGTATCAGTAACTAATTTTTATCTATTTCTGGCATCTCAGCATATGATACCACTACAGAATAAAGTTTTAATGAAATTAGAAGCGAATTTTTTGCTATTTCTGAAACACAGAATAGTTAACTACAATAAAACAGGATTTCGCTTTAAAAAAAAAAGTCAGTTATCAGTGTCACTGATGAAAGTAACTCAAAATAATTTGTATTACACAACAGGGTCTTTCCTGTTAATAACATATTGTAATCAAAATTTAAAATTTAACTTAATATGAGAAACAAATTTTTAAAAAAAAGTTACACCGATACGCAAAATGATACGCTGTCTTTGTTTATTGTTAAGAAGAAAAATAGAGGAATTTATAATTTTGCGCAGTTGTTTAATATTTACATATTTTTGATCTTTTTGAGAATGATATGTTTCCTCGTTTCACATATTTAATTTTTTTTTCAATTTTCAATTTTAAAAAGTATATCTAAATAACGGTTTTCGGCGCTATTTACTTTGTAATATTTTTAAAATTCAAGCCTATAAGCAATTAAGAAATTAAAATTTTCTCTCCATACTCTGCTGGTCTAGAACCCCTTGAGGAACGAAAAAAAGAAAATAGAAAATAAATAGCATCTCAAAAATAAATTACAATTTTTATTGACTCCGAAATTATCAAACCCTATTTTCTAGAATTCCATTGGGAGTCATCGAATCGAAAATTATTATTCTTAATTTTTGTTTAATTTTTTTAAAAATTATTATTTTCTGCTCAGCGACTGATTTATGTAATGCTTGAATAAATATCGCATAAATATGCATTTTTTGTGACTCCATTTACAAAGAATCACTCACGGGATTAGCTTAGAAACGCGATACACACCAAAACAACATCATAAAAAAAGAAGAAAAGAAAAGAAAAATCTCTCTCTCTCGCTCTCTCTCTCTATATATATATACATATATATTTATATATATATATATACAGCCTCACTACGAAAGAAGAAGAAAAAAATTAAATAAATAAAAAAGAAATTTTCGGCATTCGTTTTTCGCTTCCATTTTTCACCCACATACGTTGCGGCTGGAAAACTCTCCGAAGAAGATGGAAGGAAAGTAAAGGCGAGAAAAGCGAGGGGTAGCTCAGAATGTCGACGGGGGGCAAAAAAAGGAGAGAACTCGAAAGCATTGGTTCGAACAGATGGCGGCGCAGACGAAAAGATCGAGAGGCCGAACCGAGCACTCTGATTGGTTGGTGGGCGGGAGTTACCTGGGACAGAGCGAAAAGTTGTTGGGACAGTTTGATTTCTGCTGCTCGCATCTCCTCTCCACCTCTACTCCCGTGTCTCTCTCTCTCTCTTTGATTCTCTCACTCTCTCCCCACCCTGCCCCCTCCCGCACAGGACGTTTCGATGGCCTCTTTGCTCGGAGTTGCCATTAGGGGCGCGTATACACGTCAAACCGAAGTTGCACTGCAGACCGCATCCTCAGCGCAGAAAAAAGGATGGTGGGGGTATATTTGTGACACTCGCGTATCATCGTTGCCATCTTCAGCATAATAATAATAATTGTTATTATTATTACAGTCGGAGCTCGTTATAACGACCGTTCCAATACAACGACCGGTGTCAAAAAGTCCCAATTGGAATCACCTTTAATGATATTTTTTTTAAATTTTCGATGCAGCGACTACTCGGTACAACGACCTTTTTTCCCAGGGGTCGTTATAACGGGCGTTGACTGTACTATTATTATTTTTATTATTTGAATTTGTAGTTTATTCAGATTATAATTATATGACCTTAGAGAGCAGAGAGAAAGAGAAAAAAAAAATTTCAGGTTGTCTTTTCTAACGAAACTACCGCTGGTTATTAACGTAGGATTACTTATCGTTGCTTACCTCTTTTGTATGTATATATGTATATATATATATATATATATATATATATATATATATATATATATATATATATATATATATATATATATATATATATACATATATATATATATATATATATATGTATATATATATATATGTATATATATACATATATATATATATATATATATATATATATATATATGTGTGTGTGTGTGTGTGTGTGTGTGTGTGTATATATGTAAGTATGTCAAAATTTTCAAGCATTTTGGTACTTTTCTGTTTAACTGTTTACTGCTTGCCCAAACGATAGAGACTGGGTCTGTCTGGCTGCCAAAAATTATAACTCGCGACGCAGGACATCTGAAATTTTGCTTTCCGGGTACCGTTATGAAGAAACGTAATCCTACATTAAAATTTAAATATTTTTCTTTCCCTTATCTATATATATTCTATATATAAAAAACAGTTCCGTAACTGACTGACTCACTGACTGACATACAACGCACATACCAAACCGCTAGACCTAAAGGGCGGAAATTTTGCATGGCGATTCTTCTTATAGTGTAGGGGTGCACTAAGAAAGATTTTTGAAAAATTCTTCTTAGATTTTTTTAAAATTAAATTTTTAAGCTATTTTGATGACTTTTTTTAAGTTTACATTTAAAATAATAATTTGAGGGTTATAAAATTTATATCACATGAAAGATCATAAAAATTCCTTTAAAATGAAATCTTTTTCGAATTTTTACCTCCATTTTCTGATTTTTGGGGAATTTTTAAAGATTAGTTTTTAGAATTTAATTTATTAAATGCTGATCACGTGATTTCTTTTTCTGGTACTTTAAATAAATTTATCGTCAAGTGATAACAGCGAAATAGACAAAAAATATTTTTTTTTTCGTTCTAATGCAGCAGATGATTGGACATTATCCAAAAAAATATTCAGTTCCTCAAACTATACTATATTAACTGTACTATATTCTTTAGTATATCCTATTACATTTAACTTGAATATTTTCACCTACATTATTTTTTCTTTAAAAATATCCGTTACGATTTTTTTTATAAATATATTTTTTGTTTTTTAGTACATTAATTGTATACATTGATCGTCGTATTTATTATAAATATATATATATTTATTTTTTTTGGCATTAATTGCATACATTGACCGTTGTATTTAATTTGAATGTACTCCGTAGCGACGTGCGGGTTTTCAGCTAGTTTTTCTATAAATTTACAATTAAATTTTAATTCAGCATATCACAACTACTTCTACTGTTCTTTTTTGTTATTGTTATGTACTATTATTTCATTTCATTTTGATAGCTTTGTTATGTGCCAAGGTTGTTTAGAAACCAGCTGGATTCAGTGGATAAGGTCTGGGAAGTAACTCGGCTCGCCTTCCCTCGAGTGGGGTCCATTACTAGTTAAGTGATAGCAGCGATGTGAGGAGTCAGCGACGAAAGATTTTGAATGCCTCTCCTCTCAACATACTCTTTATCTTTTGAGGCCCGACGAGGATATTGGCTTAAACATAATTATTTTATTTATCGTTTAACAGGACTGATTTTTTTTCGGGGGGTGAGGGGGGCGAATATTTTTCTAACGATTTCACCCAGAGGTTTGCTATCGTTCTTTCGGACTTCTGTGAAGACCCCCATATATATATATATATATATATATATATATATATATATATATGACGAGCTTAAACTCTCGTACTCCCTCTTAATTCGTTCCCCTCTTAATACTTATTCTAAATCTATGCAGTCAGTAACATCGTAGGCCTGTGGAATTAAGACAATTACTTAACATCAAAACCCTTTATTTAAATTATTATTAATTAACCCGATTCTATCCGACCATTGTTCCGATCTCTCATCTCGTGACACGCGAGCTCCGCTCAAATCGAAATCCAAAGATGCTCTGCTAAACCCTTTGTTAAAACTTAGTCGCAAAACTTTCGCGCATGCCCTGTGAAATGTTCTAGAATCCTCTGCAAGTCTGAAATTATGTAATAGTTTCACTCCTCGAACGCCTATGCTTGCTCTAAAAATACATTCGTTCGCCTGACCACAGACGCGAGTCAAGGTTATATAATAAAAAGGGGGAATTTCCCTCCTATTTCGCGTGAAGCGCGTCCTATGCTCTGTGAAAATAGTGGCGTTCGGCGCCAATAACTAAATTAATCCCGAAGCCCCCTTTAAATTTAATTTAATTATTCCTTTCCCACTAATTTCTTGACATATATATATATATATATATATATTATATCTGGGCACCACTGAAAGATTGACAGGGATGGATTGAATACATATTGCAGAAGTAATATCGCTGCGAGCGAGAAAAATACATCTCATGAACACCATCTCAAGAGTGCAAATTGGTGGCCTTAGTTTTACCGAATCTACAAAAGTGAACTCTTGAAAGACGACAAGGAATTGGCCTGTCATTGGAGTAAGCCTATATTAAAGAGATGAACTCAGATGAGGGTTCATAGAGCTAGGAGGTCACTTTGCTAGCCAATTATAGATGCATAGTCAATTCTAATGATTATAATAATAATTATTATTATAATTACATTGCATTATTATAATTATTATAATTTTAATAATTATGTTAATTATTCATATAATCATTCCATAAAATATATATAATTTTCAATAAGTTATTAGTATAGAATTATTACAAAAAATGTAGATTTATACCAATTAATAGAAGTGTGAGCATTTGTGTGGTTGAAAAGCTAAGTAAGGAGAAAGAGGCTGCTTAGAGAGGCTGTAGAGCATTTTAAATTTGCGTTTCGAGATTAAAAAAAAAACACCTGAGTAATGAAAAACCTATAAAAACCCAAAAAATTAAACTAAACTAAACAAGATTAAACTGTAAATTTTAGCAAAAAGTAATAAAGTTTTTGTTAAAGTTTATTTATTAAATTAATTTTGTTCAATATTATAATTAAACTATAATATGGAACAACAAAAAGATATTAACAACAAGAAGATATTTACCATCCTCAGCAGAAGATTTTGTGAACAGGTATTATGAACCTCAAAAGCCTGAAATATACAATTATCTGATATCTGAGCAAAAGGGCCGTTTCCTTTTACTCAGATTATCATACCTGGACAAATATAAAAAAAGAGTTTCGTACGATTTATACACTCTGGGAGATCTATGCCGGCTTTCGTCTCGTAAGAAACTAGTAATCGGTATGGTAACCACTAATGTCATTTGAACGTAACCACGATTGAGAAGAGAGTATCGTAATGTATGGTATGACATTCTGTTGTGGTCACGAAGGCCAACCTCGAATAGTAATCTCCTTCTAAGTAGTAACAAAGCCTATAATTTTTCTTTTATTATTATCTAGGACACTTTCTGAGATAAGGCTTTTGAATAAACTTCTGGACATCCTCTAGTATTTCTAATTGTTAATGTATTGCCTGTAGTCTTTTATGTAGTTGTATTTGAACATCTTTATATACAAGACAGAAGTTAGCAATAGAATAACATGCAGAATGTGGGATACAACGATGATTGTAACACCAGAAAATACGTAGCGGTACCTTATATTGCTATGCTAGCTAATAAGCAGGTTGGAAATGAAGTGCTTGGTGGAGGTGATATCCCCACTTTTATGAGTATAGGTAGAGATCTTCGGAAGATAATATTTTTGAAGAGCAAAATAAAAAGGGAAAATATATCACTTGAAAGAAGTAATTTATCTCAAAGGAAATATAGGGTGAGCCAAAAGTTTGTAAAAACTTTCAAAATTCATTAAAAAAAGGAAAAAATTTTGATAAAGGAGTGCTGTTTGCAAGAAAGGGTTCACAAGTAAGTCGGATTTTTTTAGCAACCAAAAAAAATTTTAAAAGTTTAAAAAGTTAAAAAGTCACCGATAAATGGGTCTGACATGCGAGAGATTCAGCAGAATTTTGCAAATCAATCTTGCAATAAAAGACCGTGATACACGAGGATTTGGATGATCGGCCACGAAGTGAAAGACCCTCGTTGGCGGAGGGCCGCATTACTGCGATGGAAACCGTTATGAATAGTATGGCGGCGGAATCGTCCACGAGGAGTAGCAGTGCTTGCAAAGCTGGACTAGTGACTCTACTAGTAACATTTTTTTAAGCTTTATTTTGTTGCTAAAAAAATCCAACTTCCTTGTGAGCCCTTTCTTGCAAACTGCACTTCTTTGTTTGTTTTTGGTGGTTAAGTGGTTTTGTTTTTGGCCACACGACTACGACTTCCCCTTCTGTGGCATGCCGGTTCCGGTCATCATTCCACGGTTCCTGGCCAGTATGCTACATATATATATATATATATGTATATATATATATATATATATATATATATATATATATATATATATATATATATATATATATATATATATATATATATATATATATATATATATACATACATATATATATATATATATATATATACATAGATATATATATATATATATATATATATATATATATATATATATATATATATATATATATATATATATATATATATATATATACATATATATATGTAAAAATTAGTAAAGAATTTGAGATGGGAGCAACAATTGGAATAGTTTATTGGTAATATCCCAGCACTCCCGATGTTACCACTAAACTTGAGAGGTGATTCTTTGAAAATAACTCTCTCTCACATCGTCAGCATAGATAAGTGAAACAAAAACCTCGGGGTTTTGCGACCAATGTTCAAAGTCCAGTCCTGGCAAGTGATCGTTACAGATGCATCGAATATTGTGAATCCAATATCGAAAAGAACACATGGGGTGTTTCGCAAGCGATGACAAATATTCAACGGGGGAAAATAATTTAACATATTCCTATGATTAAGTAAATAAATATATAAATAAATAAATAAATATATATATATATATATATATATATATATGTATATATATATATATATATATATATATATATATATATATATATATATATATATATATATATATATATATATATATATATATAAATATATATATAGGAAAGACTTGGAGTCGGGAAATTCAAGAAGAAAAGGACAATACTTGGAAGACACTGAAAATAATACTCTCTTACATCGTCAGTCGATCGAAGAATGGCGTCAAGGTTTGAAGATCCGCGTTGGAGGCCTTGACCTGGAAAGCCGTTTTCATTAACCAAAAGGCCTGTTTGTGTATACAAATACCCATAGATATACAGAAATTTTTATATATTGTGTTTACTTATAGTCTTTTTTGACCCCGTAGGACATGATAAGCCGTATATCTCACACACATATATGAACATGTAAAAAATAAAATAAACTAGATTCTTATTTGAAAAATTCATTACGAAACTTTTACACAATAGTACTCATAATTGGTTATATCAATTTGAAGTTACAAACCGCAATGTGTGGCTGTGAATCTCTGAAAAAAAATTTTTTTAAAAATCAAATATCATTACTTCTGGTGAAAACCACAGAAGTTTATCGGTTTCCGGCTCTTCTAGAGTACTTAAAAATGATACCACAAATGTAATAGAAAATTAAAGGAAAACACTGTATGAAATTTTCTCCCGTTGGCAGTCACACCCTTTTTTCTATATGTTCATACATTTAATATAGTTTCCTTGGTCATAAAATAAATCAAAGCCAGCACCGTCTCATTTGACCAGTAGAATTATAACATGGGATTCATTTATTCATTTAGATTCATTTTTTTGAATAGTCTGTACATAAATATTATGTATTAAGCGAACTATATTAGTAGACTGAGTATATAAGACCTGATTAAAATCATGTAGTTGAGAGATTTGTCATTTGTGATCGATACAAGATGGAATCAGGTGACGATAAATTTATGATGAAAAATAATATTTTATTTAGTGTTTTTTTTTTTTATATTTACAAGGTACAAGGTTTAGCTTTTGTAAATAGCATGTTCACCCTAATTTATCCAATTCTCTAATTGTCATCGGATGACTTAAGCCGTGAGTCTCCAAGAAGTATTTATTCGATTGACAAATGGAAGAAAAGGATTTTGATAAAAAAGCGTACTGGAAAAATAAACAGAGAAAAGGAGAAATGAAGAGTACAAAGTTTCTACTTATTTCAAATACACTTTTTTTTCCTATTACATACAATTTCCTCCATTTTTCATATAGCATTTCTCTAACATTTTTCACAAATTGTGAATTTTTGAGCTGAGAACAGATACCCTTACTCAACAAATAATGCTTAAACGGACAACATATAACATGCACATTAAAATTTTAAATGATTGAATTTTTATAATCACTCCCACAGTTATTTGTTAAAACTTACTTATATTTTAACACTTAAAAGTGAAATGAAAGTTATCTAATTTTATAATATCCGAAGCAACGAAAAAAAAAAAAGGATTCATATGGTTCTTTCCGTTTATTGCCTTCGGATCCTTAAAAATTACAAATTTTAAGACTACGAAGCAGTCACCATTTTGGTGACAACTGCAAAATCTTTAAACACTGCTATAATTAGTAGTTGCTACTTGTATTGTTTCACATCCATGCCTCCCCCTCCCCTCCATTTGGGTGCAATTGACGCATCTGGAAATAAAATCATAATATTCAACTTTTCCTTTTATGTTTGACGACAAATGCCTCCGCATTGGAAGAAAAAAAAACTTTTCCTTTTAAATTATACAATTTAATAAAAATCATAATTATAGTAATTCAAAATTATAATTATGCATTTTAAATTATAATTTTGTCTCATATTGATAGGTCTTACTTTTTGGTAACATATTTAAATTCTAACACAGGAGCGATTGGACAAATTTCGTGGTTCTTGTCTTCAAAAGAACTAACGAAGCACATCATTTCTCTCTAAAGAAACTCTAAAATTGGAAATTAACTAAAAGTGTAGAGGGGTTTGTAATTTACGTGTAGAATTATCTACATTACACAGTTTTTACAATTGCTTCTTCATACAAAAACTACGGATAATGTCTGTGTACTTACGTTATCAAAATGTGAACTTTTAAACATAAAAGTTTTTTGGGTTTTCCAGATTTTGGTTTCTTGTGTTCCTGAATGAAATTAACTTTGTTAAAGAAATGTGAGATATTGTGTATTATATACTGTTTAGCAAAAATATTCGTTATTTCTCGACTATCCCATACAAATATCCCATTCTTGTAAGGTAAGCATGAGACGACACACCTCACATTCATTCAAAATTTTTCTCCCATTAATAACAAACGGTGACCGGGGCAAGAATCGAACCCACTTTCACAGCATCCCGACCTTATATTCTAACCATATCATACTACAGTCTGTCAAAAACCATTCAGTTTTCACTGAACGGTACTGCCTCAAAGCCATCATTCATACCGTAGTCATACATATACCTTTCTGTCACGAAAAACGGGCAAAGGTATACAAGAAAGGTACACTGTCATCGAAAACCTTGGTCTATATCCTAACCACTGTGAACTACCCTGTCATGTCCTTGATTAACATTCATAGCTTATTAGCAACACTAATGGAGAGGTGGTAAACGATTGTGAGTTGTGAAACGGAACAAAAACATTCCCGAGAGAAATACATTTCGAATTTTCAAGTGCAAATCTTACTTATCATTTGAAGTAGCAGACCGCATTGCAAATATAACAGAACGCAATGCATTGGTGTTAAGGCTGCTGTGTGCTAACCCTATTGGATTCGCTCGCCTCAATGTTAACCTATGGAGAAAATTTGTCTACTATTTACAGCCACATAAATGCTGATAATCCAATAAAAATGGTATGTTCAGATAGCCTGAACTTTTCTACACCTTGCAACAGGATTCATTTTATAAATTTCGTCCACCAAATGAATTTATGAGCGTTTAAAACACACTAAACAGATTTTTTTCCCGAATATTTTAAATTTTAAAATATTATTTGCAAATTAAAAAAAACGAAAAAGTTCCAATGTTTCACTTTTTTTCTCTATTATGGAGTGATCATCATATTTGCCCGACAGCCCAGGGTGGGCCAGGGCCTTTAGTTAAAGATTCCTCCAGGACAGCCTATTTCTAGGCCTGGTCTGCTAGTTCCTCAATCTAATCACTCTAAAATCTGATTCAGCAGAGTCAAGCCATCTTTGTTTTGGCCTTCCTCTTTTCCGACTATTAAAGGACCTTGCAACAAAAATCTTCTTTACTGGATTTTTTTCATCCATATGAGAGGTCCAGTTCATTATTTTAATTTTAAAAATTTTAATAAGATCGGGCTCTTTAAAAAAATCTATAGATTTCTGAATTAAAACGTCTCCGCCATATGCCTTTTTTTTATTTGACACCACCAAGGATGCTTCTGAGAAACCTTCTCTCGAAGACTGCAATTCTGTATTCTCTATTTTTTGTTAGAGACCAAGTTTCCGAACCATACATAAGGACTGGCCTGATGCTAGTTTTATAGATAAGAAGCTTTCTATTATGGAGTACAACATTAAAAAAAAAATCTTTCAATCCAAGACGGCAATCTTTAGACACATTTTCTCTATAGGTTAACATTGAGGTGAACGAATCCAATTGGGATAGTACACAGCAGGTGCAATATGAAGGATCGTTTTTTCCCGACTTGAGTTCGTTGGCACTCTCGCTTCACGGAGAAAACCTTGAATCCAAATAGATGTTGACATAAGATGCATTAAGATGTTAAGATGACATAAGATGTTAAGATGCATTCTCGGTATCAGCATTATTATATATATGAGGCTGCGCGGATAGTGTTAACTACACAAAATTCTTGTTTCTGCCAATGGCACGACATGATGATCTGTAAATAAAGCTAAGTGACATACAAGATTGATAGCGAAGCCATAGCTTTTTTTTTCACAGTAATTTTTAGTTGATCTTCACATTCAGTTGTCTTCAGGGGATAAGCTCCCCCCGCAACCCTGAAAAAAAAAACTCATATATAATCACAACTGTATTAAGCTAAGAAACAAAAAAAAAATGACTCCATGAGTCCTCCTCCGCCGTGAAAATTACGTCACTACTTTGGCCACTGTCTTCGTGATGAGTATGCATGTTTCACTAAACCGATTTGTGCTGGCCTCGTTCTTTTACAGCTCCGATTCACACAAACCAAAATGATTCATCAACATGACTTCTAATCAGTCTCCTTTGGCCCACGATGTGTTTACCCTCATCGGACTTACTAAGCTGATCACAGAGCCGTGAGGTGCGCACTGTCGAGACGAGTGCACGATCACGGACGCAGTTACTGATTTATTTAATAAACTCTCCCGAGAGCATTAATCTATATTTTTCTTTAACGATCTAGTACGGTCTCAGGTTTTTAAATAACCTCAAAAAAACTTTTTGTAGATGAGAGAGCGGGGGGACGGAGAATATTATAGAAAATACGATCTATTATGTATTTTTTATATTAGTTTCGTTTATCGATTTATTTTTTATACTTCATTAAAACATCCAAAAAAATTGTTAAGCAAACCGAACTAAAACTTTTTTTTTGGCAATATTTTCCGGGCAGATGATAATCTAACCAACATTCGTGTTTTTTTTTCAGATTATTGTGTTGTAAAAAATTTATTTTATTAAATTTAAATATATAGGATTTTCAAACATTGCCCAACGCAACATAACTATCTCTATCTCTTGTATCTGTCTATACACCTACATATTTATCAATCGATTGATTGCTTGATTGATTAATCCGTATCAACATATGAATTTCTAGTTTTATTTGCAATGCGTCATTTTTCAGATAAACGTTTAAAATACTTCGCAACCCTTTAGTTTGGAGAACATTTTAGGAACTCTTTAGATACCTGCCAAAATTAAGATTATATTATACTTCGCTTTTGCTTGAACTATATCGTGAAGAATAACTGACGAAAACATTATCTTGATTTGTCGAAATGAATTTACGTAACTAAGCATGTTTCAATCTTCAGTTGCAGAGATAAAAAGTTTTTTCTTAGTTCTATGCAACATTAAAAATATTTTCCAATAAAATTATCTATGTTTCAATACCAGGAAATATCGACATCTATACACGCATGGAAACAATGAGCAAAATTGAGTTCAAAAATTGATCATGCTGTGTTCATAAATACTATTCTCGTAATTTAACATGAATTTTTTCTCTTCCATATTTTGGACGTGCATGGATATTCCTGTACCTATATCTAAATTAGATTTAAAAAGAACTATTTGATTGCAAACTATACGCTTCCATAGAAGGTTTGAGCGTATACGTTTACAAGTTATATAAATATCCGTATCCAGTTTTCAAGCTGGGAAACGTGTGCTCAAAAATTGACATATTTTGTTGTTGGTATCTATATTAAACTCAATGTGACCTGAACGAATGCAGCTGTGAGAACGTTACAACACTGACCCTTCTCATATTTAGCCATACCCTCCTAAACATATTTTCCACTATTAATAAACAAATTGACAAGGCCAGGAAACATTTCCACGACTTTCTGCATTCTGAACAGGTATACCAATCATCACTCAACCAATCCATGTCATGACCCTTTCAAGTTAATTTCATAGCCTTTTTATCCACTCCTCTGCGTCTTTATTATTATTTTCTTGATTCCATGTATAGTTAACCCTTTCCTTACGGGGTAGGATAGCATGTATCCCAAGAATACGAGCCCAAGAATGAATATATATATATATATATATATATATATATATATATATATATATATATATATATATATATATGTATGTATGTATGTATGTATGTATGTATGTATGTATGTATATATATATATATATATATATATATATATATATATATATATATATATATATATATATATATATATATATATATATATATATATATGTATATTTATATATATGTATGTATGTATGTATGTATGTTTGTATGTATATATATATATATATGTATATATATATATATATATATATATATATATATATATATAGATATAGATATATATATATGCATACAGGGTGGTCTATAATTAAAGTTCCACCTTGCAATGGTCATAAAAGGAAAACTACTGGACCAAATGTTATCAAACTTGGTAATAGTTTAAAGGAGGTCATGGGAATTTGTTTTCCGCCAAAAATAAAGTTCAAAAACTTACCACCAGGGGGGAAATGGCGCTGCATGCAATATTGTTATACGAAATAAGGGTCGGAATCTAACTTAACCTTTTGTTACACGGGTTTAACATTTTGTATACCCTTAAGAAACATTGACCTAAACAAAATTACCATTTTAAGTGTGCGCATTCCGCAAATTGTTTTCTTACAGATCGCTAAATGTATATATATATACATATATATATATATATATATATATATATATATATATATATATATATATATATATATATATATATATATATAAACTCTCTTAATGGCCATTCTTATAAGGGGGGTGGGAAATTGGCCGTTGTAAAGAGGGAATCGGAAAAATGGGCCCCGTACGCTAAAGGTTAACAAATGTATATATTGCTTCTCGATGTCTGAAAATGAGCTGCAAAACAGGGGATTCTAGTTTCAGTCCAGTCTGAAAAGAACATACCCGGTCATCTCTCGGCTCCAGTCGTTTCACGCTCGCCATTTTAGCAATATATCCACTGACCCCTGTCTCCATTAAGGTATAGAAATGGTCGTTCTCTTTATACTCCACGATTACAACTGATCGTCTAGACAGTTTTCACACTGTACCTATTCCACATGCATGAATCATGCGAACATTTTTTTTTTCTATCTTTCATCAGGTTAAACCAACATTTAGTTATCCATTCACGCAGTGACATACACCATTATGCAATAACCTCTCGCGTTTTTTTCTCTAAAACCATTAGAGCATATAGTGAGTAGTATATGCCAGCTCTCTGTCTGACTCTTTACTACCCGCAGGTGCTGGTGTAACCAATCTTGTAGCAGTAAATGGTCCTCAGTGACGCCGTATGAACTAATAAGAGGGAAATCGGGCGCATGATCAATAGGTTAGGAGATGATCTTGTCGCTCTCATAGCAGGAGAGGAGAGTAGGGTTGTTTTTGTGCTGCTGCGACGGACCGCTTTAAAGGTTTGAAGAACGCAGTGCTGGAGAGGAGCTTTTAAAAGGTTACTCGAGAGGCTAATATGAGAGAGAAACTGTCTCAAAGATTTTTCTCATTTTTGAGAAATATTTCGCGCTGTTTCATTGTGTAAAAGTGTATTCAGTCTGAGTACTATTTTTTTTTAAATTTTGTTTTTTGTACTTCTAGGCTTTGCTTTGATTTTGCCCTCTTCCGTGAAGAGAATTTAACAGGTACGATTGTGCGATTTCATAATAGCGTTGGGATTTTATTACATTTTTAAAAATTTATTCTTGTCACACGTAGGCATCTAGTCCATGTTACTGAAAGAAATAAAAACTACCCCAACACGGAAATATATATTCACGTGTTTCAGAGTTCAGTTCAGTCAACCTTCCTTGGACGCGGGGGGTCCAGGATCCCTGCAAGCATGCAGAAAAGGGTGTTGACCAGATTTAACTCGCATGAAAGAGTACATTGAACTACATCAGTCTTTCCATAGGACAGAGACTAATACAGTAGACATCCGATATTTGACGCATACAGGATATGTATGATTTAAATGCCAGCGAAATAATCAAAATTTACGAAATTCCGTTTCATAAATCTATGATGCCGGTACAAAGAGCTAAGATAAAAAATAGTGATTTTTAGGTACTTGTTAGTACTGATAAATAAAAAAATTTTTGACTGGTTTAAAAGGCTTAGGTCTATAAATTTTGTATACAATATTAAATTTCTTGTTTCATAATCAAATTTTCATTCCAGTTAAAAGATTTTTTTTTCATACATACTAACAAGTATCTAAAAATCACTGTTTTCGACTTAAGTCCTTTATACCGGGCATCATCTATTTATATAAAACAGTTCCGTAATTGACTGACATATAACAAACAGGCCAAATCGCTGGATCTAAAGGGCTGAAATTTTGCATGGCGATTCTTCTTATAGTGTAGGGGGTGCACTAAGAGAGATTTTTGAAAATTCTCCTTAGATTTTTTTAAATTAAATTTTTAAGCTGTTTTTGAAACATTCTTTAAAGTTTGCATTTAAAATAATAATTTGAGGATTATAAAATTCATATCACGAGAGAGATCCTAAAAATTCCTTTAAAATGAAATTTTTTTCGAATATTTACCTTCATTTTCTGATTTTCGGTGAATTTTTAAAGATTAATTTTTAGAATTTAATTTATTAAATGCTGATCCCGTGGTTTCTTTTCTTTTTGTGATGCTTTAAATTAATTTATCGTCACGTACATAACAACGAAAAAAATTGACAAAAAAAATATTTTTTTTTTCTTTCTAATGCGGCAGGCGATTGGACATTATCCAAAAAAATATTAAAATACAGTAAAAGAAATGTTCCTGAAACTGTACTATATTAACTGTACTATATTCTTTAGTATGTTCTATTAGATTTAATTTCAATATTTTCTTCTACATTATTTTGTGTATAAAAATATCTGTTACAATTTTTTTGCAAATATATTTTTATGTTTATTTTTTTGGCATTAATTTCATACATTGACCGTTGTATTTAATTTGAATGTACTCCGTAGCGAAGTACGGGTTTTCAGCTAGTAGAAATATAATGAAGGATATTAAGAAGTTTTGGGATTTTATCTGAATTTTGGCGGTTTTAGATCATAAACGGTAGGTTTCAATATCTCCTTTCTAATTATTTATAACTATACTCGCGAGATATCAAATCTGTGAAAAACTGTATTTCTCATAATATATATATTTAAACAGAAGCTGAAATTTTTATTAATATGAGTAAATATTCTATAAAAATTTATTCGTGTCTTCACGAAACAAAATTCGTGAACAACAGTGAAATAATTGATTTCCCTGTTATTCAATTTCATGGAAGATCTTTCTATATTGTAATGTTAAAATAATTCTTCAAAACGTTTTAGTGATAAACAGAAATACAGAAAAAAGGCTTTAAGCTATTAAATTTGAAAATTTATTTCTAAATTTGTATCTCTCTTGCACTAAATTTATTACCAATTTATTGCTATTTTTTTATATTTCTCAGAAATACAGGTTGGACACATGACGGTAACTGCATATTAAATAAGAAACTATGTTTTACGTTCGAACGTTAAACTTGACTATCGAAGGCTTGAAAACCCTTTTTCTTCCCGTTAAAAACATTTTAACACAGAATTCTTAATTAAACAGAGATTTATATCAAATGACTGAGAAATTTGCAACTTTAACAAAAAATCTCAAAGATGTTTGACACACACTGTTAAAAATATATTGAATTAGCTGTATGAAGGAGTTTCTTTTTGGATGATACAAAAATTTCTGTCAGTTTTATGCTTAATTTGGCTTGCGTGACTGTTCAGACATTCTATAATAATATCGATTATTATGCTACGATGAAATGTAACGTTAAAACTTTTCATTTAGATTCATCACAAAGTGTCTGATGTAATTTTAAGACACACTGTATTAAGATATGAAAGTCAAGAGCTACTATTGCTACGAAATATTCTATTAAAACATATAGCATCTGAGCCGATCAAAAATCTGCTTTTACTCAAAGTATATAAAAGATCTATTAAATTATATGTGTTAATTTATAGCATTTAAATACCATATAGTTTTAGCGGAGAAATGAATTTTTTAATTTTTCTATAACTACCCTTTAAAACAAAAACAAATGTTTCTTTTCGTCAGTTGATAGATTCACTTCTACAAGTCGCAAAGTAAAACTCAAGGCTTAAATCTACCTGTAATATTGCCTAAAATAAGTCTATTTACTATACTTAATACTCTTCTATTTACTATACTTAAATACTCTTTATACACTACCCTACAATAACGACCGGACGCCAGCGGATTTTTATGCAAATCATGTGCTCGCACGTAGAATGTTATACGATACGCGAAGTGGTAACGTCGTTAGTTCTGTGTGAAATTGTGACAATATGTCGAAACGGAAGGAACTTAGTGACTTTGAGAGAGGTGTTGTAGTTGGTTGTCACGTTAGTGGCAAGTATATTCGCACAATTGCGGTAGAATTATCCCAGCCACGGTCAACTGTTGGTGATGTCGTGACGACTACGGGATTTGGGACACGAACTGCAAACGTTGGTCGTCCCCGTAAACTGACCGAACGGGATCGGCGCGTCCTGAAGCGTGAGGTTCGTAAGAACCGCAAGAAACCACTCCAAATCATCTACAGTGAGTTTCAACAGGCAGCAGAGGTTACGGTGCACCCCAATACTTTGCGGAAAGAGCTGCACGCCCTCAATATCCACGGATGTGTTGCCGCACACAAACCAAACATAAACCCATCCAACAAAGCCGGGAGACTCGCTTGGTGTTGGAAACGTCGCAACTTCACTGTGGACCACTGGAAAACTGTGACGCTACATGCTCTTCCAGTCAGATGGGTGTGCTTGGGTTTGGTGAATGTCAGGCGAACGTCTGTTACCCGAGTGTATCGTTCAAACTATCAAGTTCGGTGGTGACGGTGTACTTGTTCGGGGTGTGTTTTTCGTGGTATGGCCTGGGACCTTTGCATGTTGTTCCTGGTAAATTGAAAACCGACGCCTACATGAACATTTTGGACAATCGGGTTCTTCCTACGCTCTGGCAATTTTATGAAGTGGAAGAATTAATGTTACTTCCAGAACAACAACGCTCTATGTCATGTTGCAGCCTCTGTCAAGCAGTGGTATCAAGATATGAATGTAATACGTCTTCCCTGGCCTGCTCAGAGTCCCGACCTGAACCTCATAGAACATTTGTGGGACGAGTTAGAGCAACGCTCACGGACCAGGGAACCACGTCCGAAATCTACAGCTGAGCTGGCGACATTCTTGCAGCAGGAATGGACACAAATACCCATAGCTGTGTATCAGAACCTTGTTGAAGGTTGCCCAGAAGGATTGCTAGTGCAATTGCAGCACGTGGGGGACCATCCCCCTATTAAAGCATGTATTCTTTCCCTTATACCATCACATCTTGCTGTCCGGTCCATTATTACAGCGTAGTGTATATAATATATATATATATACACACACACACTACGCTACATTTATTTCTTACGAAGTCCGATACATTTTATTGATTTTTCTTGGATCCAATTATTTATTTAATAATTATTATTTTTTTGTCTATAGTATTCTAAGAAAAAGCAACATGTTACCTGAAGCGCATGCATTCCAGTTTTCTTAACAAAGCCCACACAAAATTATAATGAAAGTTTCCTCCAATAAGCCAGTTTTTATTCGATAGTTAAATATTCTATGGATATCGCAACTCTCAACTTTTGGACAAATAATGGGACATACGCGAAACACTGTATATAAACGCAGATATTTTCCTTTCTTCGCCCGGATCTTTAAGGGCAATTAAATCTTTTAAATCTTTAGACGTAGTTTGCAGGTTTTGTTATCATAGTCGGATAGCTCCTTTTCTAGATACTACAAAAGTTGGATCTAGAGGAGGAGCTATCTAAATTATCATTTTACATGAATTCTAGATAACTGCAAAACAGATTCATAGATTGTCTATCGAAATAAGAAAATGGACTAAAATACAGAGCAATACAATAAGAACTTTATAACAAAGAATCTCAAACTTTTCTTCTAATAACTCTTTATCTCATTCTCTTGCACACTCATATACAGAGAAAAAGTACAAAACCTTTAGAATAGATAATCACCAAAAGCTATTTGGCAGTATGCTTTTGTATTTACTTAACTTTCGTCCAAATTTTTACACCCTCTATGCATTTCATGATCGAATGCATACGCTAGACTTTCTAATTATGCACTCTGTTTCAACACACAGAATGTTTGAACAAACACAAAATACTGCGCTTATTAAACAAAGAGTGTCCTCTGTTTTCGACAACCTGAGCGAATAACAAATCCTTCAAAAGTTATGATGCAATTTTGCGATGTTTGCGTCATTAATTTCTCTTACATGTGATGTCGATAACTCCAAAAGATGCGTAGACCATAGATAAAAGCTAGAAAGTGGTATAAAATACAAAAGCACTTTATGCCAAAAATTTAGAATCATTCTCTCCTTCTTACCCCCCCCCCCCACACCATCTAACACACGCACGCACAGGGGAAAAAAGTAGTAATTGTGTTTGGAAAAATCTTTGAATAAACACTTACCTACAACTGTTTTTATATTCAACTCTACATTTGTCCAGATTTTTGTAAACTTTATATATTTCATTAACTAACGTAAAGGCAGGACTTTGCAACTATGCTCTTTTTGACAAATGTTTGGTCAACGATGAAACACCGCCTCTATTCATCAAAGCTTTTAATTTCTCTTAAACTGGATTATTCAAGCAAAACACGTAAAACCATTAAAATTCAAGACTTGATATTATTCTACCTTTGTGCGACATCATCTCGTTGTCCGCATAGTAGCAAAAGATTCATGTATATCATACATGGACATCAAAACTTTTTTTAAATATAAAAGTACTTTATGGTTGGATTCCCTCACCTCAATGTTAACCTATGGAGAAAATTTGTCTTATATTTACAGCTACATAAGTGCTGACAATCCAATAAAAATGGTATTTTCAGGTAGTCTGAACTTTTCTGCACATTACAACAGGATTCATTTTATAAATTTCGTCCACCAAAGGAATTTATTAGCATTTACAACACACTACACTAGATTTTCCCCCCGAATAATTTAAATTTTAAAATATCATTTGCAAATTTTTAAAAAAATAATGAAAAATGCTCCAAGGTGTAAAATTTTCCTTCTCTAATACGGAGTGCAATTTTGTAAAGATAAAAAAATCTTTAAATCCATGTCGGCAATCCTTGGACACATTTTCTCCATAAGTTAACATTAAGGTGAGCAAATCCAATAGGGTTAGTACACAGCAGCCTTAAATTATTCCTCTTATCACAGGAAAACACACAAGCAAACACCAAAAATATATATTCATTCCATTCCTGAAGGCTATATCACGATTCCTTTTACTTCCCTTCGCAGTAATAATTGCGTAGGGAATTTCATATCTTGCTCGAATGAGAAAGATAGTTAATTGATGAATCCAACTAATCATTATATGAATATTAATAGTTAATTGTGATGATTAACTTTAAAAAAAGAAAATAGAAAGATAGAAAAAGTACTAAAATTTATGAGTTAGTTGCATAAAAAAAATTGCCATTTGGACTATCGTATTAAAAAAATAGAAAACTGAGACTTTGTCTAGCAGATTGAAATTATTATAGACATTAATGCAAAAATGGCAATAGAAAACATAACGATATTTAATTGTATTTCTTTCTTTAGCATAATACTTCAGATTACCGGTATACAAGTATATCGCATCAAAAAGAAAGTAAACAGAATATTTAAAATATTCCCAGATAAATTTTAGTCTGAAGTAAAACAGAATTTATAAATTGTAATTAAAGTTGTCTGTTTGTTCATATAAATTTAAGAAATCAATTTCTTTAATAAATTTTCATCGTGATTTTGAATTTAAAAACCCTAGAGTTTTCCTAATTTTGTCCAAAAAAAAATATGATTTTGAAATAACAAATTAGGGAATGTAAAATTTAATTTGCAGCATATTATTTATCTAATATCCTGGATTTCTTATATTGAGTTCCAACGAATTATAAATATTACTATCTGTTCAGTTTATTCTGCTATCTTCTAAAGCATTTACGTTGCGTATTTAAGCTTCTTTAAGCGCTTTATGTATTTTAATTTTCCTGTGCGTTTACTTTTAAGTTCCTCGGAAAACGAAACTGTAATCCTCTTCTAAGAAAAATTCATAAGCCTAAAACTCTCAACAGATGGCGCTAATGTAACGATGTTTGCTAATTGTTCGTCCCTAGGAAGGTCTAAGTATTGGAGGGATTTTGAGATGCCGTCGTCTGGATACCGCATGGGGAAAAGTACCTCTGTTTATTTTTATTCCATTATAGTCTCTCAAATTCAGTGCGGAATTTAGGGGGTGGAACAGCAAACACTTTGTGGGCATTAAAATCTCAGTCTACGTAATTTTGCTGCAAGTAAAGCAAATAAGGATAAATCACGATTTAAAAGAAAAAAAAAATATCAGTTAAAATTAAAAATCAATTAAACCCTCCAAATAAATCAGTCCTTCTTTAAAAAAAATAATGCTATCAATGCAAGTAATAATACAACTAAAATATAATAGATTAAAAGTAATAAATTATTTAATTTCTTTAATAATTTAAACTTTTTAGCGTTTATATAATAAGCATGTGCAGTTGGAATTGGAGGTAAATTTTATGTCTTTAAAGGTTTTAAGTCATTTGTGATATACGAAAATGTTAAATTTGTGTGACTATTGAATAAAATTCTTTTGACTCTTCTTTAAATGAAACTATATATATATATATATATATATATATATATATATTATTCTTATTATTCAATTCTTCTGTTAATAATGGATTGTACGGTGTCTGAGTGTGTTTATTTGATAGATCATACTCATCAGAAACAATCCATTGGTTTTTAGATAGTATTGACACCGCTGATGAAGAAATGCTGTCAAAAACCTTATTCATACTTTTCTTTACATGTTGGATGTTCCTGGCTTCAAGTAGCTTTAGAGCTATTACTGGTTTTCTCTTTCATCTTATTCTTATATATATATATATATATATATATATATATATATATATATACAGTGGAATCTCGATCGATCGTTTTCCCGCATTTATCGTTCATTTTAATCGGTGCCTTGAAAAACGATAGATCGAGATTCCACTGTATATACATATATATATATATATATATTATATGTGTATGTGTGTGTGTGTCTGGAAGGAAAAAATAAATAAACCAGCAAACAAGTAAAAATATAGTTATATAATATTTAAACAAGAGTAAAAATAAGTATATTCGACAGTTACATAAACAGTACATTTTATATAATATCTCTCTATATATACATAAAGAAAGAGAGTTACATTTATATACATATGTTTGTGAGTGTGTATATGTGTGTATGTATACTAGTCCCCTCTTCATGCCCAGGATCACAGACAAAATCCTTAGAATACCTTAGAGAAATAGATAAGTTAGGTAGATTACCCATGTTATATCTTTATGGTAGCTTGAGAACTACCAAACTGCTTCCTCCAAAACTACACTGAGTTATTTTTGAAAAACGGACACATGTTAATATGTGATTTCATTCGCGTAAACCAGCCAATAATTAAACAAACAAACTGTGTGATTGAAATTCTTGAAACTTTAAGCCTTGAAAAGTAATGTGGACTTATTTTGTGACTGGTAAATAATTCAGTAAAATTATCTGTGTTTTTTTTGTGTTTAATTAAAAAAAACAATAGTTTAATAAGTCAAATGTTGAAGAATTTTAAGAAAATATTTTTACTGAATTTTCAAGAATTTAGATGAAAATTATAGTTATTTTACTAAACTACAAAGCCTACAGAATGGTGATAGGTGTTTATTATATTGTATTCCTTTACAATAAAGTGAGATAAGTGGGGATCCTTTAGGAATAGGGCCCAATGAGGAGCAATGGTAACCTAAAAACCGGCTCCACGACTTTGTACCCCCACCCCCTTTAATGTCCCAGTTTAAATATCTAAGCTTACTAAAAAAATAAGGCATTGTTCATTATTCAATTTTTCTGTATTTTACTATATTAAAAAGCAACAATCCATTGCAAAAATTCGCGGATACACTTTAAAAAAATATATAAAAATATATCTTGTCGTGGGTTTTTCATATAACTCGAAATGAAATTTTATACGAAGTTGTGTTGAAAATTCCAAAAAGAAACAATCCTAGCAATTTACCCATCCAATGTTTTTTTTTCTTTCGAAAGTTTACATTTTGTGGATAAACAAAAAGAAAATCCCTTTGTGAAATAGAGATTTCTACTTTCAAAGAAGATTTTAAAGAATTTGTGATCTCCACTTCATATTGCGTACAAAAAAGAAAACCCAAATTGGAAAAAAAAATCAGATTTCTTTTAATTGCTACTTTTTTTTACCTGCAGCTGTTATGCTTATGTTAGTTAACAATCTATCCTAATTATTGAAACTTGAAATATCGTTAACTGTTTTATGTGCGTGCTTGCCTACGGGCTTAGGGTTTTATACTGAATACCAATTAACTTTTGTAATAGTTATCCATAACTTTCACCTATACCCTTTCCAAATAAATAAAATTAATTTTTGCGCGATTATATCACGATCTGGTATACAAAGGTAGTTCTGAGAACGGAGTTATTTATTTGTTACCCACTTCTTAAATTGAGGAATTTTATCAAAAAATGTTAAAGCACTTCGAGGCATGGAAAAAATTGGTTTCATCATAAATAAAATTATATTTTTAAATAATATTTCAACTTTTTATCACTTTATAACGAAAGCGAATGATGATAGAGAGAGGGAGAGAGAGGAGAGAGAGGTTGTAAGAACGATATAAGAGAGGCATATTAAAAAACAGCGAGAGGAGGTAGAGAGAGGGGGGAGAGAGAGAAGAAAGAGAGGTTGTAAGAACAATATAAGAGAGGCATATTAAAAAAGTGCGAGAAGAGCTAGAGAGAAAGGGGGAAAGAGAGAGAAAAGAGAGAGGTTGTAAGAATAATATAAGAGAGGCATATTTAAAAAGTGCGAGAAGAGCTAGAGAGAGAGGGGGAGAGAGAGAGGGAGGAGAGATAGGTTATAAGAGCAATATAAGAGAGGCATATTAAAAAAGTGCGAGAAGAGCTAGAGAGAGGTTGTAAGAACAATCTAAGAGAGGCATATTAAAAAAGTGCGAGAAGAGCTAGAGAGAGAGGGGGAGAGAGAGAAAAGAGAGAGAGGTTGTAAGAACAATATAAAAGAGGCATATTAAAAAACATCAGCGAGAAGAGGTAGAGAGAGAGGGGGGGAGAGAGAAAAGAGAGAGGTTGTAAGAACAATATAAGAGGGGCATATTAAAAAAGTGCGAGAAGAGCTAGAGAGAGAGGGGGAGAGAAGAGAGACAGAGGTTGTAAGAACAATATAAGAGAGGCATATTAAAAAAGTGCGAGAAGAGCTAGAGACAAGGGGGAGAGAGAGAAAGAAGAAAGAGTGGTTGTAAGAACAATATGAGAGAGGCATATTAAAAAATAGCGAGAAGAGGTAGAGAGGGAGAGGGGGAGAGAGAGAGAGGTTGTAAGAACAATACAAGAGAGGCATATTTAAAAAGTGTGAGAAGAGCTAGAGAGAGGGGAGAGAGAGAGAGAAGAGAGAGAGGTTAAAAGAACAATATAAGAGAGCCATATTAAAAAAGAGAGAGAAGAGCTATAGAGAGAGTGAAAATGAGAGAGGGGAAATACAAAGAAAGAAAAGTCAAAAAGATTCATAAAAAAGGATTTTGAAAAGATAATTGGAAAGCATAAGAAGGAAGATACTGAAAAAGATGGAGAGGACATATTGAAAGAAAAACAAAAACAAAATGATGACAAAATGGATAAAATCAGTGACAAAATGAACTGAAAGAATAAAAAGTCAAACAGAGATAAGTAGCAAGAGAGAAAGAAAAATATTTATCAAAACGTGGCACTGAAGGTTAGGCACATAATGTAAGAGGAGAAAAAAACATAAATAAATGAGAGGAAAGTAGATGAAAAATGTCTAAGTAATAACAAGCGATAATGTGCCTATATAAGAACCTTTCGACGCACGTATTTCTGTATACTCTAACACATGCAAAATTCCCCCTGCAGTAAATTATACATTTATGTGTGTATATGTATGTATATGAGTATGTGTCGCTCTGCAGCAAGGCAGTTCAAAATGTAAAAAATACAACAATACGGTAGTTACAGAAGAGGCCGATGAGAGATTTGTCTTAAGTAATAACAGTAATTTTGCGAAAAAAAAAAACAAAAAAAATAATACCTTCTAGCTTAATATGAAGAAAGGAATAATGGAGGCCGCCTACAAACAAGACCAATTATACTAGTACAAGTTGTACACAAATCGTATAACTATTCAGAGGTCTTTTAATTGACATCCCCCTCTCCCCGAGCATGTCAGAAAATGCATAAATCCTCAATTATCAATTTAAGAAAAAAAAGTAAAAACAAGACCCGTGTTCGGCGCACTTAGTCCAAGACATAAAATTTTATTCCACCGCACGTGAACGCGAGTGCTTGTTCGTCCCCCCCCCCCCCTTGCATTTCTTAATAATTAAAGCCGAGTCGTTAACTTGTTTCCCGGCCAGACACAGATCTTCTCCGCGAGAGCGCATTCGTCTCGGAGACGCAAACACAAACCGAAAAACAAATCGAGAACACACACACACAGGGGGACACAAAAAAGTGCAACAAAACAGCAAAAAAAGCAACCGAAAGTGGGCAGTCCGATTTGGGAATCTGACGCCACCCATTGGCGAGTGGCAGTTCCGGAGGAGAGAGAGAAAGACCGCGCAACTCACACACAAATGCGGAATGGGAAAAAAAAATCGCCCAAACCCAAAACAAATAAAAACGCGCAATAAGAGAGAGGGAGGGGGGAGGCGAGGAGCGAGCAAGGGAGGGGTGTACGGAGAAAGCGAGATTCGGCATTCACGCTCTTTGTATTGGCGCGTGACGTTCGGAGTGCGGCGCTATCGCAGATTGGGCGGGAGCTCGAGGAACACAACTCACCGGTAGGGAGAAAGGGCCGAGCCGAAGGGCTGCCTGCCTGCCTCAGCCAGAAGCGACTCTCGCCGCGCCGGAACGACACCGACACCCCCCGCTCTCGAGCGCGCCTCGCAACCAGTGTTGTGCAAAAAGTTCTGTGTGTTCAACAACGTCCCCTATGGAGGGAAGTAGCGGTGAAGGGAGCACTTCCCCATCTTCCGCTGACCGCATGCCCTCGCTGCACAACTCCCCCAACCCGGACTCCAGCGGCATGGTCAGCGAGTGCGGTGGCGGCAACGGGGCGCAGCCGCCCCCCGCCGTCAACATGGTGGTCGCCTCCAGCCCCGGCGGCTACCAGCCCCAGCAGCAGCAGCAGCTGCGGACCTCGTCGGCCAGCCCCCCGCAGATGATCTCGAAGCCCTACACGCCGCCCCTCTCCACGGCCATGGCCCTGGGCAGCACGATGCCTGCCCACATGGGCATGCTGGCCATGCGGAACGGCCACCACCCGGGGTACATGGGGGCGGCCCCGCCCCGGCTCGAGCGCCCCATGCTGCCGGTGTCCCCGCCGGGCATCACAACAGACGCGACCGCCAACGACTGCCGGCTCATCGACTACCGGGGCGCCAAGGTGGCCGCGTTCTTGGTCAACGGGGACTATCTGCTCTGCCTGCCGCAGGCCTTCGAACTCTTCCTCAAGCACCTCGTGGGGGGGCTTCACACCGTCTACACCAAACTCAAGCGGCTCGACATCACCCCCATCGTGTGCAACGTAGAACAGGTGCGCATTCTCAGGGGCCTCGGGGCCATACAGCCCGGTGTCAACCGGTGCAAGCTGCTCTCCTGCAAAGACTTCGACACCCTCTACAAAGACTGCACTACGGCAAGGTCAGTAAAACATCACTTCTTACCTACAACTCGGACTTATACCCGTTGGCTCGTCTCCATAACTTGCAGAAATCATCCATGCCACCTCGTTTCTCCCATGTGTTATGTCCCCCCACCCCTCAACACGTACACACGCCAACACACACAACTATAGGACTCGCTTGTATGTTCTCAAGCAAATATTCAACTCATTACCAACTTAGTTGTAACAGTTTCATGACTTTGTGATATCTGCCATGTTGGGAAATTTTCATTCATCATGTCTGGGCGTAAAAGGATTTAAAAGGGCCTGAATTACTCTTAATGCATTTATTTAATTATTTCTTTCAGTCATCTGACAATCATGCTGTCAGAACGGAAGCAAGATTTGTTTTTGTCTTCGCGGTAGCTATTTTAGCTATTTTCTTTTATGCTAAATTTAGCTTCTGAAACCCCTTGCCATCACATAGAATTATTTCATTTGCTTGTGTTTAGATTTTGAGAATCAGTTTAGTGACAATTGTAACTCATGTCATCACTGCTAGAGTAGCAAAATTTTAATCGTTGAAATTAGTGACTATGGCGTTACGAAAAACGTTGTACCAATGAACGCCAGAGAACTTCAAGTTCTTGAACTCGTTTGTTTATATTTTTCATTTTACTTGACTGAGTTCAGCACCACAGCGTATATTAAACGACACTGCTTAATTTTATTGCTACAAATACAACCCTTAGGCTAATATGCAGATTTTTTCTGATTTTTGACCTAGAAGTCCCAAAACATAGTGCGAGTAAAGAACTTCTTCTGGTCATGTTATTTTATACCATTTCAACTTTTGAATGCGATGACTTATCTGAAGTTGAAATTTAGTAGAAAACTGAAGTCTAAAGCAAATTTGTTATAAAACTGATGAATGATTCAGAATTCTGAATTCTTACAATATATAAACCTCACATCTATATCTTAAACCTTATGGTCTAATACGACTTAAAGGAATTTGACTATTTGTTTAGTCAAAAAATATGGCGAGCTGTCATACGCAAACTGTCATGTCACTTTTAAAATCTTTTTGACTTAGTGCGATTCGTAGCTTTCTTTGAGTTTTCTAACATTTGTGCTGTAAATAAGAAACTATTTCTAAAATAGCTGAAGAAACATACTGTTTGTATGTTTTAAATTTTTAATATCCAGATTTTTTTTTAAAATAACGATAACTTGCATTAATTTTTTTTTGAAGAATAGTTTCCAAATACCCTTAAAGGTTTATACTTTTCTGGGTTTTGCACTTTACAAAACATTGAAGGGCATAGTATCTGATATTTATTAAACGCTTTGGAAAACTTTTCAAAAATGAACGATCCATGTTACAATTTTAAAATGTATTCTCAAAAACAAAAGCTTTTTAAACTCACATTTTCAGTGAACGTAGAAATATTTATTCATATTTATATTGTTTTCTTTGGCAAAATTTGTTATTATATTTTCTAGGTCTGATCCGTAGATTAATTCAGACACCAAAACACAATAAAGTAAAATCGAAATCATCGAAAATCAATAGAAGAAATGCACTAAAAACTAATTATCGCTTCTGAGGATGGTTCAAAAAATTACTCAGGAAACTATAGTTTTTATTTCCTAATTTTGAGCTTTTTAATTCATAAATGTTTTGAATATTAAAATTGGTTTATTAAATCATTTTTGGACAGTTCATTTTAGTTCTCAATGAATACATAGAAGCTTTAAGAAATCACAAATTTAATTTGATTTCACAATGAGTTTTTTGTGATGAATTTCTTGATTGATTTAATTTCCACTTACTACAAATATTGATCATACTAAAAATATTATCAAATCGAGGAAATTCTATTGGTTTTTTCTTAATCAAAACATTAAACATCAAATGTTCTACCCGCTTATTAAAAATATTTAACGTGTGGTAAATTGGGTTATTATTTTAATTTTTAACTTAGAGTTTAAGTCAAACATTTTAAAATGAAAAGATTAGATAAGGGGAGAACTTTACGGGATCTTTCTTAATAATTAGTGATATCCATCATCTGTTTTTAGCTGCACTTAAATAATTTAAATTTATCATTGGTGGAGCTGATGGTAAATATATCATTAATTAGGTCACATCAACATGCACAGAGATTACAATCAAATACATGCAGTGGTTAAAAAATAATAAATATAATCGTAATTGAATTTTTAAAGAATAATTTTTAATTAGTAAATATAAATAATTAAATCATGTAGTAATGAATTCTTTCAGATTTATCATTTTTAAACACGTATAAAATGCACGAATATATAATTTATCTGTTGAACTTTGAAGCTGATCGTTAATACAATGAGTTTCATTAAAAGCAAAAATTTGCTTCTTAAAAACAGAATTTATGTATTAGTTATTTTAAATCACTTGCATATCATTTTAGTTAACCATTTCTTTTTAAAAGATCCTCCCAAAAATATTTCGGTAATGTAGGATTTATTGCACAGTCCCTACAAATCAATACGAAATTTAGTTTATAACTGTCAACAATTAAGAAATACGTCATTTGTTAAAAGAACTGGTGGATAAGAAGTGTTGGTTGAGTTTAACTCTAAATAAAAAAAATTCGTTAAATTATTTGGTAGTTTCATCTAAAAGTTCAGCTTGCTTTATGGAAAAAAATTACCACCTCACATTCTTTATTTAATTAAAATACTATTAAAAAAAGAAGCTAATCCGTTCTGACACCTAAATACAGAAGATCATGACGAAATAGGCGTAGAAATTTATTTATGTTTATTCTCTTTTTTTTCTCTGATATCAATCAATCTACATTCGTCGTGCAAAAGAATTCGATCGAGAAATAAGAGAAAGCAATTGTACGAGAAACTTTTCCGACTGCTTTCGGAGTTCTGAGGGTTTCTCCCCCACTAACTTTTTGCCCTAGGACTGATGCCGATTTATATGACTGAAAAAGAATTGTTGGTGTGTACTTTTGGGAGGTGTGCTGTTAAAAGTGGAAACTTGATCGAAATAAATCTCTCCGAATAGAGTAACACAAACGTAGTATTGGATCATTTAATATTTTTAATGTTTCTTATCCTTGTATAAAACTTGTTTAAGAATATTACAGAAAATAAAAATCTAATTTTAAGAACTATTGCGCCCAAATTTTAAAAATTATCTGTCCATGTTGCATTATAAAGTTTACATATAAAGAATACATAGTTCGATGAATTTATATTCACTAATCCTGTGTAGAAAAATGCAATGTTGTATACTAAATAAATCCCTTTCGTAATTAAAACTTTTTGTTGGATACGGTTTTGTTAGAATGAAATAATTACAGTTTTAAAATTTACACTTAGTGAATAAAATATATCATTAAGAAAAGAGGAAGAAATTTTTTTGGGATTGCTTTTATTAATAAAAGTGGTATTTATCACTTTTATTAATAAAAGCAATCACAAAATAATTTGTTCAGTTTTATAGTAAACATTTTATAGTAAACATTTGTTCTATAAAATCATAAATATTTTACCCAGCACCTCATGGAAAATTCTAATTTTGAATAAAACTATATGAATATACATCATTTTAACAATTAATTCTGTTTTATGTAAAAATTCTTCAGTTTTCATAATTTCCCCATATTTATTAAAATATAACTTATTTGCAACTTCTTGCTTAAAATAACATAAAAAAACATCCCTTGGCTATTTCATGTTTATTTATGTTTGAGTAATCTATCGTAAAATAACAGATTCACATGGCAAAACAGAAGTAAACTATGATGACTATCAGAAATTATTTCTAAATTTAATTTTTTAGATATTAACAGATATTAACAAATATGTTATAATGTATTTTATAAAGGCATAATTTAAAAAAAGTGTTTTAATTTAATCCATTCTTTAATTCATAATCAATCTTTTAATTATATTATATTTCATATTCAAATAAAGTTCAAACTTAATCGTTATCTGTTTATAATTGTTTACATTTAAAGCCACAATGAGGAGGATTTCAAAGGAATATATAATTTTAAATTAAAGTATGCTTTATTTTGTATAACCGAATTTGTAAAATTTGTATATCCAAATTCTCCAAGCCTGTAAAGGCACATGGTTATGGAGCCATATATGTTTATTTTCATTCCTTCAAACTCTACTCTAAATTTTCTAAAATGCTTCAAAATATCGCTTTCAAAACACTTATTCCCAATTTAAAAAAAAAACTATTAAGATCAATTTATATACATACATATCAATGTGTGCGTATTTTCGGTTACCTCAATTATATAATTTCACCAATTGGTTGTCAGATATATTATAAGTTATATCACATTTTCTCCCAATGAGATCGCAGTGCCACTTTCCTCGTGCTTGTGTTGAAAAACTGTTAACAAAGAAAGAGGCCGAAGCAAAAATACTTTGCAATTTACACTCCCAGGAAAATCTAAACCAGACGTCAAACAAATGATTTATTTTTCTCTCTATAACCATAATAATGATTTACTTAACCTATTTCGAATGATTTTAGTCCAATTTTGGGCAAGAGAGTCGAAATGGTAAAACAACTCGGAGATAGCTGTGTGGCATAATGGGGAAGCTTCCATTAACACTCTGACATCAGGAGAAATTATAATTTATTGACAAAAACAAGTTTAATAATAGATTTATTAATACCCAGCTAATGTTCACACCTATCCTTTCGGCGATCATCTATAAACCTCAAATGTAGGCTAAAAGACTTAAGAGATATCATTAAATTAGTAGAAACAGATATGTTATTTGGAAATGGGAGTATAAAAATTGCGATTTCCCCATGTGTGTATACTTGGAATGTTAACGGAGCATTTTTTTACTTTAAAAAATATCCACAAAATCCTTATTTTTACATATGTAGTTTTTCAATTAATGTTGCTAAAACAAAAGGCAGGAATTGTGATATTTTATGGTATGATAACATTCTTATTATGTTTGAAAATTCTGATTTTAAAGATAGCTTTAAAGAACATCACTATGAAGTTAGATTTAGAAGCACCCTGAAGGCATTTAGAAGTATATACTCGCTAGTTAATTAATGTGTTATTTCAGTGCTTATTTAAAAATATTTAAAACAGTATAAGAGATTCTTTGAGTGACCACATTTTGATATAAATTCTTTCCATCAATATTTTAGGTGGAATTGTTTAAACTTTAGTTTTAAACAAAAACAAAGGAAAATATGGAACAAATATAAAAATCGATTACTTGTTATTAAAAACAATGTACAGTTTTTTTTATATATACACACATAAAGCAGTTACAGTAAGAAAAGGACGAAATTTTTGCCGCCGACGAATTGTAACGCCACGCTATGAAAGGTTGAAACTTTTTTCTCCTCATTTGTGTTCAATACTGATCTCAAGTATAAATTTTTTCACACACAACTATTATTGGTTCCCATTTAAAACTTTTTAGATGTGAAGGAAATCCCAAAAATTCCACAGGATATCAACATCGTTGTAACAAATTTTTATAATTTTAAGAAAATGTGATTTCACTGTTATTCGCGTCAATATGTTTGAGGAACAGAGATTTGTTCATAGACTGCTTCGCAGTTTATTTGTTCTTTATTTTTGATATTATATCATTTAATTAGGCATTTCAATAGCCCTTTCAGGCAGGGTTACATATGGAATATTAACATCTCTTGTTAATATTAACGATAAATATATTACAGTAGTTTTCTTCTTCATTCTTTTTAACTGAAATTCAGCTCTGAATTAAAAATATACAGTGTATTTATGAAGAAAATAACGAGAGTATTGATTTCATTAAATTAGGGGCATTATCTCCTCTTGTAATTTTGAAATTTTATTTTTTATAGTTTCTTTTTTCTTCGTCGATTGATATTGTTCATTTTTTTACTCTAAACTTTTGTGAATTAGCTTCTATTCGATGTTTTATTACTTTGAATATCGAAAATGAGTCCTTTCAGCATATTTAGGAAAAACTGCGGAAATGCTTAGAAAAATACTTGATGCAATTTAGTCAATGCTTTCTTATTTCATTCGTTTCGCAATACTTTATCAAGAGGCTTTTTAAGCAAGTTTTGCTTATTGAACGTAATTTTTATTAAATAAAAATTATATGTTGTTTAAGTCACATAATAAAGGACTTTTCTGTTGCATTCAGTCTAAAACAGTTAAATAGATCATTGTGTATAGCCCACCTAGTTCTAAAAATTTGTATTGTATAAACTTATATTTTCAACAAAATGTCGTAGAACGTTAGAGGCGATTTAAAATTAGTTGAGCTGATTTTGCCCTCTCTGTGATAAAAATGTATAGCTTTTTTCGAATATATATAAAGAACACAATTATTTTTGACTGTTTGGTTTGAGTTTTAAATAAGTTTTTTTATTTTACGAATAAGGAACTGAATACATAAAGCCAGTAAAAATTATTATTTTAACAGTTAAAAAAGCTGTTTAGTAAGAAATATATCAATTTAATTACATGTTAACAGAGGACAACAAGAATGACATGTTATCACGGGTGATACAAAAGCAAATCAACGATCACCAATTTAAAGTAATTTAAACTAATTTATATTATTTTTGCCTTTTAATTTACAGAGTTAAAGTGTTTATTTTTTAATGTTTTTTTTAATTTTGATGGCAAGGGAAAAGGAAATACTCTAAAATTAATTGTTTCACTTAGCTGAAAAATCTTTGAACTTAATCACGGACACTATAGAAAAAAGGCAATGAAATTTTGGCAACATTCTGTAACTGTTAGGCAGGGCTTTTTAAAACTAGAAACAAAAATTGAATTGAATAATACGGACGGTGAAACAAAACTGTAATGCTTGCGTTAAAAATTAAAAGCATAAAATTTTCCAGACATTTGATGGCACATGTATTTTTAGTGAACATAAAGAGCTTTACGTAACGTTACAGTATTCATTAACGAAGAAAATATTGTTTTCGTCTAGCGATATTAAAAATTAATCACTGGTGAAAAGCCATTTTTCATTCGAATGCGAAATTACAACAAGAATGTTGAATTAACTCAAAGTATTAATTAAGTTATGACAAAATCTTTCGAAATTGCTGTAAGTGGACAGCAACTAAGCAAAAAAAAAAAAAAAGGATTTTTAGAAAACCTGCAGTCGCATTAACAAAAGCAAAAACTCAACGAAGTTCTCAACGAAGATAAATGTAAATTTTAGCAACTGATAACTTAACTTATCAGCGGCTATGATCTCATTAATTTGAGGCTTTCTGCTTAGTCATTCCGTTGAAAATTGGTTACTGCTTCTACACTTTTGGAGTAAAAAAGGGCCAACCTTAAACCTGAATAAATATCTAGGATTTTTATCATATTCGGGCAACGTGAAATTGAATAAATCAATTACGTTAACGAAATAACAAGTAATGAGGAAGGGGGAAATAGCATTTCAATATTCCTATTAGAGCGTGAGTTGAAAGCTAAACGGCAAGCAGTTGCAACAGAAACCGATTATATCAACTTGGATCAAACATTTCTGAACAGAAACGATTTAGTTTCGAGAATTTCTTTTTCCGAACAAAGGATTCCAGCAGCGTAGTAAAATTTTGTAACAAGCAATTTTCTAAAATGCCGTGAGAAGCAACACAATAGAGCACTGTAGTTGAAAGATTTTTTTTTCAATTTGAGCCTGGTATTTTATTCAGTTTTTATTGAATCTTTTTTTTTATGTTTTTATTGTTAAGTTTCTTTGCAAATAAATAACTCTAAAACTATTCTGAAATATGAATCAGCGATTAATTTTCGAAAGTTTTCACCTTTAAATTTATTGTTTAAAATTTTTATAATATTAACAATGAAATTGAAGGTTTCTTTCCAACCCTTATAGAAATTTAAATTACTATTCAATCAGTCTTTAATATTTTCAACAATGTTTGCTAGCATATTGATAAACAAAATTTTTATATTATCATGTATTCTGTTTTATATTACACTACGATATTAAAACTTCAAACATACAATTTAAAAGTACTTAAAGAATGCTAAAATAATTGAACAATACAAAAGAAATTGGATAGGAATTATGATTTTTGTAGCTGTTAATATAATGAAATTAAAGCTATATAGAAAAATATTTTCACTATACTCTTAATATTTTACTGAAATTTTTTTCCCCTCTAATTCTCTTTGAGGTGATTTATTTTCGTATTTAAACTACAAGATCTTTCTTTGCTACTTATTTCTGAAATTTAACTCCCTAAATTGAATTCATTGTTTATTACATAAGTTTATGATTTCAAATGCTACAATTTAACCTTAACTAAAATAAATTAAAATGTTTTTGCTTGTAAACAAATAAGTTTTCTCAAAGTATACTTTTTCTCAAAGTATCTTTGATTAAAAAAAATTGTTCAAGAATCTTTTTATGACAGTTCTCCTATTTAAATGTTACAAATGCAACACAATTTCGATAATAGCTTTCGTTCTTAGCAAAAAAGGGAAGCTACTGGAAAGAAAATATTCCGATTAAAAAACATTTCGAGTATTTTTTTCTTAACTTCTTTAAAGAAAAAAATATTTGGTTTAGAAAGTTTTATTGCTTTAGATGTATTTAAACCGTTAATTACATTATATGTAATCTATTCATGTCTGTTAATACGGGATTTATTATTTGTGGAAATTAAATACCCGTTACTAAATTCTTTTCCATTTCATTAATTTTTTTTTCAATTGTGGGATTAAAAAAAATAATATGAATGAATTACCTTATTCAGCACTAAGTTAATTGAAACAAACATCAACCTACTTTTTAAATATATTTAACTGCTTTAAAGGTAATATTTATGGAAAAAAATTCAGTGATGTAGATTTATGTTTATTAAGTAATCATTAGCAAAATATTTTTCATACGTAAAAAGGATTTAAATCAAGCATTTATTTTAATAAGGCAGAGAAAGATCAAAACTATTATTTTTTGTTCATACTCTTATCCTAGAAAAGTTATTAATATTTTTTTTTACTGTTTCACTTTTGTTTGTTTTGAAAAAAAATAGACTGTACATATTATCTCTAAAAAAAAATCATACACATTTTAAAGCTGTTTAAATCCCTTAACCTTACAACTTTTTGAAGAACTTTCTATATTTTGTAAAAAAAAATTCTTATTCCATAAGTAGCATTCTATGTATAATTATCATTTGACGACATTGTTTCTGCATAATACCTATAAATATATAAATAATAGAATGAAGTCTGCATAAACGATTCTGTAAATTCTTCCATTTTTTGTATGTGTTTAAAATAATAAATATAATAATATGCAATGCAATAGTAAATTTAGAACAAAGTTGGTTTTAAAACGATTACAAATATAGTCAAATGAGGCATTTCCTGATAAATTACTACTTAAATGAAATCAGCCCAAATTTGAGATTTGAATAGTGAAAAAAATTGATCCTTGTAGTTTTTCAGTATTTTTGTTCTTTTCTGTATTTATCTAATCTGATTCCTTTTTTGCCTAATCAGATTTCTTTTTTTACCTAATCTGATTTTAATTTCTTTGCGAAATTTCAAGCCAGCACTTTTTAATCCAATTTAACTCAAAATTCTTTTTAAACAATTTTCAGGGAAAATTCAGTCTAGAATAATAATAATTTTTTTATCCAGGTTAAACATTTTGAGGAAAAATTATTTTTTCATGATATAAATAAGGTTCTGTCAATTGTACGAACATTTTTACTGCTCCATTTTATGTTTAAAATTCCTTGTTTAGGATTTATTTCAATTTTTAATGTATATAACAATGGTATGTAAATAAATGATGTATTATTCAGGGCAATAGGAGTTTATATTTTCACTTAATTCATTTTTTATTTAATTATAAAGGAGTTTATAATTAAATAAAAATAAAAATTAGAATCCTTTATTTTCGAAATAAATAACTACGTTCTCTATACAAATATAACGAATGCGAATTTTTTTAGGTAATTTTATTACTTTTTTTCTGTTATTAAAAAGTATGCTTAAATATATTATGGATAGATATTTAAAGTATCCCAGTTTGAGGAGCAGGGGTGTATACTTGATGATTCTTTTTTTAAAAGGGAAATAACTTAACTGAAAAAAAGCTATATTTTTTTATGAGGAGTTTTAAAAGTTAATTACGAAACTCTTCAAAAATCTGAAATAATCAAAAGTCCCGTAAGTTTTAAGATCAGTCGACAAAATAAAACAATTAAAAGTTAATTTACTGAAATTAGTCAATGGGAAAGCAATCGGAATCGAATGCGGGGAGAGAGCCACGGATAAAGATATGAATCGTGTAATTCCTCACTGCTTTGCCGGAGGTTCTTCGAGCAAAGACGGCAGACGAAGAGGAGGAAAAATCGTTTGCGACATCGAGATGTCCCCATCATTTTAAGAGAGTATTTTGATTATTGAAAAGGAGTCTGTGGCAATAGTTTCATTTTCACAAAGAAATCAGGCCAAAGAATATGATGCATGGAAGTCTCCAAAGTACTAAGATTGAAACATAAATCAATTAAAATCATAAATAAAATGCTTTAGGCATCTATTTTTGGTTAAAACTTATCCAATTTTTTAAAAAATATATATTATTTCCCCTCATATTCTACACAATTTTTAAATTTGTTTTTTAATGAACTACATAGATATCCTTAAAGACAAGAATTCGAAGACATTTCTTCTCTAAATTTGCAATTAGAAAAAATTAAGAATAAGCCACCCTGCCCCCCCCCCCATGTTCGGAATAAAAATGGAATAAATGAAATGTAACCAACTACTAGAAATATATCATCTGCATCATTTATGGAACTATATCAGAACATGTATACATGGTTAAACTACGCCGTTATGAAAACTAAATTTAAAAGCATATGTTGATATTAAACTTCATAATCTATATGTAGGAAGATAAATAAACATTTTAACAAGTTCGATAAATACAGATGAAATATATTTTCCAGAGCATTATATATTATCGGAAGTAACACCGATGCGTTTGTACACTGGTTGCCCTTATAAAACAACACACAGTGTTCAAGACTTGTAAAATTTTAAAAAAGAAATTGAGACTATTTCAATTCGAGATAATGATTTCAAATACATGCATGATTAAAATTTCTGCATACATAAACAGTCAATTTAAGGTAATAAAATGAGCTATACATATTCTATTGAGACTTAATTCTTTTTACTGTTTATAACACTCTATATTGATTTTCAAACTATCGATATTGGTTTTATGTTTACTTTCTGAGAGCATTACTAAATACACGCTTGAGGGTTTTGTTATAATGTAATTGTAAACATTTTCAGAGTTTATGTCGTTATAATAAACATTGAGAATGTCCACGTGCCATTTTTGGCATCAATACATGTCTCTAGGTCATTTTTAACTTGTATTTCCAAAGTTATTTCAAAAAAAGGAATTAACTGATTTGAGAACACATAATCGCGTCCTATTTGAAATTCTATACTGCAGTACTCCGTATTGCAATGATCATTTCCCTGGCTAAAGATAGTTATTTGTAAATAGTCTAAAATTAAGTTCTATAAAATAGTTTATCATCTTTAGTTCAAACTACATAAAAGGCTTGGTAAATTTACTAAGATTCAACGTTCAATCTAAAACTTTCTCGTTTTCAGCACTACATCTGCACTATAAACTAATCATCTTTCATTACTTAAATTTCACAGTGATAAAGCATCCCTATTCAGAGTTAACTGATTTTCACGTTTTTAGAAAGTGAGAAAAATCTGTTCACCTTATACCTGCGTTTTATACATGCCTAAGTTCGCATATAAATGTATGTATGTGCAAGTATTTACATTGCTTGGCTTTAAATTACTATTAAGAAGATATAGTGGTTAAATGCTTAAAACTGCTGTTCTATTTCCTAAAGTGAGGAGTGAATTTAACTCAGAGTGTTAAATTATAATTAAACGAATCCCAAAATTTGATTGAATTTCATACTCAATCAAATTTTGGAGTCACCGGTAAATGAATTTAAAAATATATACATCTTATTAAAGTGTTTGAAAATAAATGTTTTATCAAATAACATTCATATTTTAAGTATTCAATGGCTTATACGATCTTAACGATATCTCATATATGACACTGAAAAATATAAACTATTTATATCATTCGGAAAATTCATCAAGGATACAAATTTTGCAATTTATTAATCATTTTAAATGTTTAATTATTTAATGGTTGAAAGCCAGATTTTGAGGTCTGATCCTTTATCTATCCCTTGGTGATTGATAAAGTCATATATTCGTTTACTTTCCCCGCATTAGCCCAATTTATTACCAAGACATCGACATAGGATGTCAGCCGTGCATATGTATTGTGCATATTACGGCCCATCAAGATTTATTACTGCCAGGCATCCCTGTAAATGACCAACTGCCCGAACTGGGAGGCGAAGCCAGAATTTTTCATACCGACACGGACGCTTGACCTTTTGATCTACTACCTCAGCGTCCTGATGATGTCTTAGTTTCTTTCTCTCTTCTTCCGCTCCTTAATGTTTACTAAATCATTATGGATGAATATATCTTATCCCACTTTTTTTTATTACCAGATTGAGTTTAAGGGGTACCAACACAACCATATCTTCTTCGATCCTATGACTACTTCAAAGTTCTTTAGTTTGCATGCATGTGAGCATAAAAGATATAACTATTTACGTGTGCTATTGCATATATATAGAGAGAGATAATATATGTATATATATATATACATGTATATATATATGTATATATATATATAATATATATATATATATATATATATATATATATGTATATATATATATATATGTACAGTGCTCTATTTCTAGAAATAGAGGTGCCGGAACTGTAACCTTCCGGGGATGTGGGGAGGGGGGGGGGGGTATTCCAAATTGTTGATCTGAAAAATATAAATCTTTGGTTATACAAAAACTTGAACATTTTATTTAATTCCAAATTTTACTTTGAAAAACAAGTACAAAAATGTATTTTAGTAAAGTAATAACAGTGATTAAATAAATGATTTTAACTATCGTATTTTTTTTTCCTAAAGAGAGGTACCGGAACGCCGTTTCGGCGTATTCCGCCTAAAATCGAGCCTTGTATATATATATATATATATATATATATATATATATATATATATATATATATATATATATATATATATATATTCATATAGGTTTGGAATATTAATTTTTTATGCGTTATAAAAAGACCCACAGCGTTATAGTAACACTGAATACTGACGAATAACGGAAATTCTCACTCATTAAATACATAACGAATAAATAAACTGTTCTATTTAAGATTGCTTTACAGTTTATAGTCCTGCCTTTGAACCCAATTTGCTCTTTTTCCCAGTGCAGAAGGAAAAAGTCCATAAAGAAGTCCCCCCGAACGCATGTGCGAAAGATATAACACGCTAAATTTAAATGCTGTATAAATAAAGCACCAGAAAAAGGAAGCCATTTTTTTGCGATTAGATTTAGCAGAAACAAAGTGAGGAAACATAATTAAATGAAAGATGAAATCAAATCAGGAGACTTCATTGGGGTAGGGGGGCATTAAATATGGTGCAGTTTGCGTTCCCATATCTGTGGGCAGCAATTTAATTACCTCAATAAATTTAGCAGGTCTTGCGTTTCTTCGGGACATTTATTGTGCAGAGTAATAAACAACATTTATAAAAGCCCCCTCTGGTAAGCAAGGGAGGGAGGGGTTGCTTCGCTTTTGATCAGAGCGTAGTAGTTTTTAGTGTGATGCTTTTGCTTGGGAAGGGATTTTTTTTTCATTTTTTTTTTAGTACTTATGAGATGTTACGGGAACGTACAAAGAGTGTTTGAAATGAGGAAGGCACTTTATACTGCTTTTTTTTGGATTGATAATGAGTAAAAATAACTGCTTATTGAAAGAAAATGAAGGGTAATATATAGCTATTTTAAAGTACAACCTTACAAATACATTATGAGTAGGGATACGTAAATTTCGTACTTACGAAATAGATGCGAATAAATGCGAAATTTGCCGATATGAGCGAATAAATGCGAAAATTATTTTTTTACTACTTTTCGACGAAAACTCGGTGATAAACGGCTGTTTAAGCGAAATTAGGAAATAGTAATAATTTATTAACATAATTGCTTATATAAGACCATCCACGGTCTTAAACTGAGAGATTTCACTCTTGAAATTTGCTTATTACTTATTGCTAAAGACTTAAGAGAATGGGGAGACTACTACAATTTTAGCTTTTAACGAATAATTTTGATACTTACCTAACCAAATAAGAAAATTGCGATTTTTTTAGTAAATGCGAAATTTTTGAATTTGAATATCTATATCTATCTGTCTCTCTCTCTCTCTCTCTCTCTCTCTCTCTATATATATATATATATATATATATATATATATATATATATAGATAGATAGATAGATAGATAGATATAATATATTTGCGAATAAATGCGAAATATTTTATACATTGTAATTTTGTTTGCGAAATTTCGATATTTTCTGTTCGAAATTCACGTACACTTAATTATGAGGAACCATTAGAGTTAAAATCGCGAGTGAAAATTCACTATTTTGTTTGTAATTGGAATACGTTCTATATTTCTTTGCCTATACCCTGGACTTTTTATATGATGATCTTTTGAATTTTTAAATATCCTCTTAAAATTTCTCTGGCAATAATTTGCACTCCTGTTCCAGACAATACTTCTATAAAGCATGTCTATTGATAGAAAATTTATCCATATTTCCTCTAAAAAAATCTTCCTTCTATTCACTACGAAATTTAACGAGATTTCTGTTCCATGACTAGAAGAAAAAAAAACATTAATCCAGTTTTAATTTTAGAAAAGTATGTGTTTTCTTTAAAAAAATTAGAGTGGAATACATTTAAAATCATATTTTGAAAGTCCATTGTTTTGGCCTGCGTTAAGACTGTAAGCGAATCTTAAATGTTTCAAATGCTAAGAAATTTGATTGAGTAGCTTTTCATAAATTGTTCGCTACACACGAGGCATCTTTACATAAGCATCTTACAGCTCAGCCGGAATTGTAAAATATTTGCAGTTACGCATGTTTACTGTTACTAAGCATTATCACGCCACCAGTTCACACAACAGACTAATTTTAACAACACTTTAGTGTTTTGGAATTTTTACACAACTAGCAAATATATCGAAATTTTCCTTCTATTATCCTTCATTCATTCATTTATACCCCAAAAAAACGAGAAAAGGTCTTTTTTCTCTCGTTTCACAGAAGTTTCAATGGTTCGGAACATTTTATTTATTGGTTACTCATGATAACCATAAGCTGTCAACTTTCATAAAGTATCCATTCATTTTAAACTGGCTGAAGGACGACTGCAGATATGCCTTGCAGAGATAATTGCTTGACGTATAGGTGTGAGAGTTCTGGGCTCAGTTTCGGTGAAGTTCTTGCGCTTTGTTGGAATAAGCTAGGCGTGAAATAAGAGTTATATCTTACAGAGTTATCAAGGTCAGAATATCTCACATTTCGTACCTTTACAGAATTTTCTCCAGCCAAGCCACTGCCTTTATTGTCCAATTGGAGTTACTAAAATGTGGAACGTTTGTTTATATATATATATATATATATATATATATATATATATATATATGTGTGTGTGTGTGTGTGTATGTGTGTGTGTGTGTGTGTGTGTGTGTGTGTGTGTGTGTGTGTAAGTAAGTAATATCCCCATTATATCACGTCCTTAAATTATAACCTGAAAGGAAAAACTAGCTCATATTTACATGTCTGGAGCTAGACTCAGCCTGAAAGGATTAAAAATCATATTTAAATGCAATTGGGCCAAACTTCTTAGTACATCGTTTATTAGAACGAAAATACATCCGTTCATTACCGAAGAAGGGCTCGGAATAATATCACCTTACAACTTTAAACGCGAGAGGGTGAAAAAAACATGGCTATTATTTGTAGGTTCAGCAGATTTAGTGGGCTCACGAAGCTACCCACTCCTGAATTCGGACATATATACATGTAGAAATGCAAAGGCATGCGATTCATGGGAAGTTCCGTGGCTAAGGGTTTTAAAGCGTAAATTAATATTTCTTGGGATTGGATTTAGGAAAGGGAGTTTAAATTGTAGAATGGAGGGCATAATATTTAAGATATTACATATATACATACATGAAGCTCTATTGATGTTTAATATTGTGCTTTAAACCACTAGAATTTAGAAGATGTTGCTCTCATAACAAGTCTCATCTTCTATATTCTAACATTTATTTAATTAACTCCTTTCATTTATTAAATTCACTATATAAAAATGTTTCTTTTTTTCTTAAATAAGAGCACCTCAGGATAAAAAATTTTAAAAGTCTAAAACATGTATGCTTGCTTTAGAAAGTGTACTTAGTTCAGAGGAATCGATTCAAGTGAGATTTGTGCCAACCTTCTCATAAACTGCTCCATTAAAGGCTTGTATGAAACACACGAGAGAGAATCTCTGCCGGGGGAACAAGACCCCCCAAAAACTAATCCGATTCGTCGAAGTCAATCATTCCTAACCTTCAAGCGCTGTGAGAACTGACCCCCGCGAGACTTCTTAAAAATCCACAAATCAACAGTTCATTCTTAACAAAGCGACACAATTTAGGTTTTCCAGAAGAAAAAAAAACTAATTTTTTTCCACCAATAAAGAGACATTTTTTTACAGTTCAACCACCTTGAAGAAATGTATTTAAGAAAAGTTCTCCAGTGTCTGAATGTGATCCGTTAGTTTAACCTTTGCTTTGTGGAGGGGCCAGCCCTGGGTGAAGGTTTTGGTAGATCCCTCATGTTACCTCCCCCCATCTTTCTTTTGCAACTGTGCTGGTTATTCATAATCCAGATTTTTTGAAATATCCCTTTTCCTGACTGATAAGGAGGGGGGGTCGAGCAGGGGATAACGCTGTTGCGTGAAAGGGGTGGGAAGAGCTGATGAAAGCATGCTTTGATCTGTTAAATCGCTTTAAGAAGTGCAGAAATATTGTTCTTCCAGTTATATGAAGGACTGATGTGGCCCCGCGCTAGCACTGATTTTTTTTTTCATTATTATTTATATCGCTTTGTAACTCTCTTTCATCTAAAGTGGGGTTTTATTTTTATTATTTCAGTTTGTATTTTTTTTATCGGTAACAGTTCCTTATGTTTATTCTTTTTAGCTGAAGGTTTTTATAGAAAATGACAGGCAGAAAATTTTTTATTTCAATTCTTCATGGGGGAAAATTTTTTAAAAATGTTTTTGGTCATATAAAATGATAAACTAACCTCAATAAATTTTCAGTCATACATATCAACAATACGGTAAATCCAAACACAAATGCTTATTTTTCAGTCTATGAAAAGAAATAAAAAAACAGAAAATAATTTATGTTGTAACTTTATGAGATCACAAGCATAACTTTTAAAAAAACTACAATTTTTTCATTATTGTTTATATTGCCTTATAACTCACCTTCATCTAAATTGGGGTGTTATTTTTAATATTTCGGTATATATATATATAATTTTTTATCGGTATTAGTTCTTTATGTTTATTCGTTTTAGCAGAAAGTTATTATAAAAACTGACATGAAGAAAGCAGAAAATAGTTTATGTTGTAATTTTATGAGGTCACAAGCATAACTTTAAAAAAACTTCATTTTTTGTGATTTGAGAATGATTATGAGCAAAAGAAAATTGGATTATCATTAATGTTTATTTTATTTTGTTTCATTGCTTTCGTTTCTTTGTAAGTAATTATCAATTTAAAACATTGAACTTGATAATTAAAGGTGTATCACAATAGTTAGAATTATGCATTCTGTTGAATGTTAGAAAGAAAACTCATTTGCATTTTCTGAGTCTCCATTTAATTATATTTTGTAATATTGTTATGTGCTTTGTTACTATTGCAGAATAATAATTAATAAGATTTTTGCAAAATTTGTTAATTCAAACTAAGAAAAGTATCAGCTCTTGTTAAACTTCACAAGGAAAATATAAAAAACCAAGTGCCGTGATTTACAAAGAAATTCAACAGATTGTAATTAACATATTATTAAGCTGAGGAATTCTATAAAATTATTCAAAATATTATTTTAGCATAGTATGAAGTGTAAAAGAGTATATTTATTAATTACTAGGAAATTTAAAAATCTATTATTTTTCATGATTATGGTAAGTGGACATTTTAATTCCATAATTAAAAAACAAATTTATTTTACTTGTTTATTATCAAAATGCTTACAAGAAAATAAGTCATATAAAATTTAATATTTTGTTTCTTGGGAAATTTAGCAAAAATAATACAATAAGAACTTATTTATTAAGTTTTTACAGTTTTAAACTCTGCAACTGTTTAAAAAAAATTTCTTGTATTTATGAAAAAACGCTTTTACTAAATTGGCGTATATAAGCGAGAATATATAAATCAGAATTTCTCTCCCCTGCAGACTTTATAAAATTACATAATTTTGTTAGTAAAAGTATATTTTACAACATTGTGAAAAAATATTTTAAAGTAACATTAAATAATTTATATGTTGTCAACAAATCCGCAGAATTAAACACAAATTTATGGATACAAATTTAGTTTTTCTATGTAGAAAAATGATTGAAGCAAATTTTATTATGATATTATGGGTTACAAGAAATACTATCAGCAAAATTAAAGAAATTTAAAAAATATCCTCTATTTTAATTGTTATTACAGAGTATGAATTCCCAAGTATGAATTTCCAAGTGTGAATTCCCAAGGAAAATTTTAAAACTAATATACTTTCCCTTTGAAAAAAAGTATTTTTATGAATATAAACATACTATTTATTGTTACAATTTTATACGACTATTTTATTGTATATTTAATTATTATTTTTATGAAATTAGTTTAAATAATATTTTACAGATTTTACTCGGACTAGATAGCATTGTACACAGAAAAAAAATATGTAGGTTTTATTTGTATATCTTTTAATACATAATGGAAATTCCACATTGATCTCGTACCATTAGAAAGCTAACAAAAACTGATATATAGTTAACTGGATGAACTTTCGGATGGAAAATTCTAAAAGCTACTCTATAAAGAATAGATATTCATGGTGAAGGACTTGCTTCTAACCCACAGCATTCAAAGCGTATAATGTTTTGCACATTTTTCCACGTTTTAGCAAAGTATGGATGATTAAACATTATCCGTAGATTCCACGCCAGTGGTTAGTTATGCAGGTAAAAATCGAGGTAATAAACAACAGCTCTAGGTGAGATGTCAACAAATGTGACAAGATCGATAAGGATGCGCAATTCATCCCCATTCAGTCGTTTTAAACTTCAGTTATTTGTCCTTTGTTCTTATAGAAGTCACATGAACCGGAGAAAGGATTATACATAGATTGACACTGTTTGGGAGGCCTCTAAGTAAGAAAATACTTTGCATATGTGAAATAATTATACCTTAGAGGCAAAAAGTTAAGATACAGGAAATGGTGAAGGGAAAAATTCATTTTGTTGCAAAATACCTGGCTTTTTGATTAAAAAAAAAAGGAAGGCAGAATTTTAAAATTCTGTGTTCACGTCTCCATCCTTAAAATTCGGTGTTAAATATTTCTGCTTTAAATGTTACTTGAATTTTATTTTAATTAGTCTTTTGCTAAGTGACAAAATGTGATCCAAGAGGCCAGCATCCAAAAAGTTTTATCTTGAAAATGAAATAAATGAAAACCATTTCCTATTTTAGCTAAAACAATAGCAACCTTTTATGTGGCATTAATCACAAAACAGAGTTTCTGATAGGAACCAAGAGACAAACGCTGTTGGAATAAGTCCCTTATTAAGGAAAAAAGTGCGGAAATAATTTTTTTTGTATTACATCAATATTTTAAGTGATTCTCCCGGCGAATAACGGATCACAATAATGAACACTTCTTTAATTCCACAATAAATTACCACCCACATTTTAAATTTATTGCGTAATTGAAGAAAATGTATTGTGTTTTTATTTATTGTGTTTATTTCGTATCATGCTCATATAGTTCTGGACTCCTGTACCTTGTCGTTAATCCTCCTTAAATTATCTATCTCCTGCTGAATGAAATAGAAGGAATACCTAAATCGACAATATATGCTGGCACCACATTTTGAAAACTCTACTTACTCATACTTTAAACTCATTAAAAGCGAGCTGTGGATTAGGCCAAGATGGAATTCATATATCGGTATCCATTCCTAACCGGTATTCTACCAAATGAAATATTTTGTGTCGACAATCAGCCTTTCGAGCTCTGATCAGCTTTCCTTATTTACCATCAATGTTAATCTTTCCCAAGCATGATAGCAGTTTGTAAACGGGTCTAGCAGACAGATTCGTGAAATTTCAAGAATGTGAGGTGTAAAGCAAAGTATTTATAAAGCAATTTAATAGGAAAAAAATCTCGGGAATGGCCATAAATTTTAAATATTGATTATTAATATTCTATCTGAGGCCTACAAAATCACTTACGTGGTTCGGTAGAAATTAAGTAATCAGTAGTAAAAAAGTAGAAATTATATAAGAACAAATGTTTCATCACCAACCTGTTTATCTAAATCAATAAGTAAAAATAAATTTCAACAGTGTACAAAGACATGACTTCTTTTTTAGTTTATAAGCCCAAATACTTTAAAATTTCCAAAGGAACTTTGTCTGTTTTGTCCATATTTTTGCAGAAATTTTCAAACTGTTAAGTGAATAATATATTCTCGAATGAACAATAAACAGTCGGCGCTCACAGTTTAGGGATTTTGGATCAATTTAATTCTCACGAAGGTGTATTTACATGTACTTGAAAAGTAGGATGACATGAATCTTCAAACTTAACTGAATTTAAACATTCGAGTCTCATATGAGAAAAGAAAATTTTTTCATAGTAATGTATTTATAACTAGCTGAATACCCGTTCTTCGGTACGGAGTACATTCAAATTAAATACAACGTATGCAATTAATGCCAAAAAATGTATATATTTATAAAAAAATCGTAATGGATATTTTTATAGACAAAATAATGTAGAAGAAAATATTCAAATTAAATATAATAGAACATACTAAAGAATATAGTACAGTTAATATAGTACAGTTTGAGGAACATTTCTTTTACTGTACTGTAATATTGTTTTGGATAATGTCTAATCGTCTGCTGCATTAGAAAGAAATAAAAATTGTCAATTTATTTCGTTGTCATGCACGTGACGATAAATTAATTTAAAGTATCACAGAAAAAAGAAACCACGTGATCAGCATTTAATAAGTTAAATTCTAAAAATTAATATTTAAAAATTCACCAAAAATCAGAAAAGGGTGGTAAAGATTCGAAAAACATTTCATTTTAAAGGAATTTTTATGATCTTTCTCTTGATCTAAATTTTATAACCCTCAGATAATTATTTTAAATGAAAACTTTAAAAAAGTTACAAAAACAGCTTAAAAATTTAATTAAAAAAAATCTAAGAGGAATTTTTCAAAAATCTTTATTAGTGTACCCCTACGCTATAAACAGAATCGCCATGAAAAATTTCAGCCCTTTAGGTCCAGCGGTTTGGTCTGTACGTTATCTGTCAGTCAGTCAGTCAGTCAGTTACGGAACTGTTTTATATATATAGATAAGAGAGGAAAATTTAAAAACTGCATATAAGAGAAATTCGATCAAACAAGTAAATTTTCTTTAGTAACCAAAATGTTTTAATCAACATCCGAAATATCTTTTTTTTTTTTTCAAAATTAAATCTCTACTAATACATTAAAAGAAAACAAATAACCACATAAATCTCTAGATGTGTGAAATGTTGAAGAAAAAACCCGAACGTAAATAATTGATGAAAATTATTAAGTATTTCTGCGGCTATCCCTTAAATATGCTTCGTATGTTGGTCATCAGCTAGCCGTGCGACCGCAACAAACCCTAAAATCGAAGAAGCCGCTCACACAAAGTGACGCCTTGCTACCACACATAGTTACACAATAAGGTATGTATACACTTTATGCTGGTGAAAGGATGGAGTAGATCTAATGTCAACCCAACCCCTTCGTACGTCAACAAAAGGGGTTCAAAGGAGCGAAGGGGGGGATAAAAAGATAGATCAAGATAAAAATAAAAGGGGAGAGGGGGAGCCCGATCTTTTGTGCGGTCGATTGAATTCGACTGAGTCACGGAAACTGGACTTGCCTATGTCAGTGTCCTCAGCACTGGAAAAATTGTCTTTCCCCCCAAGCACCCCTATTGCAACTCCACGTAAAAAAACAGCAAAGAAATAAATGACTGAAAAAGGGTTGGATTGACGGTTTCTGGGTTATGATTATTCACTTACAGGGATATGGGGCATGATTCAATTGGGAAAGGGGAAAGGAGAAGTAAACTGATTAGAAAGTTCTTTTAAACGTTTTTAGAATGCGCTCTTTTAAACAAATTCGTTTTGTGAAGAGTTTATATACAGTTGAGGATGACTGTTAATGATTTTTTTTTACTTGTTCCCTACCTTTCGATTCAAAATTTATTTTTCCTCTTTGTAATGCCAAGAATATAAACTCACGTTTATTCTCAAAACGAAAATTAGTAATTTTTGGAAAGTTTGTATTTCCTGCTTTTAAGTCGATTTTTGCAAAAATTTCCTCCCTTTTTTGTAGTGTGTATATATATATATATATATATATATATATATATATATATATATATATATATATATATTAAAGAGATTTCTTTTTACATTATTTTCAATGTTTATTGACATTTTAAAAGGTAGTTATCAATTTAAAAAACCCAAATTATGTGTGCGTAGAAATAGTAGTTAAAAGCACTTCTGTTCATAGAAAAAATTGTGTTTTGATTATTGTAGATTAAATTGTCATTAATGCAATTTTTATTCGTTTACGATGGCAGAATAAGGAATTAGAAATAAATAATATAGTTACGTACCTCTAATGTTTTAAATCTTCTAATAAGAGAACAAAACTTGCTTCAAATCAGCGAAGTTAATGCTAATTAACTTTCTTAGCATACTTTTAAGCAGAGTTATATTCGTACATAAATATTTAATGTTTTTTTAGTTATTTGCAGTTGAAAATAAACACATAAGAAATATGTCTGAATTTCCGTAGACGATTGAACGGTTGGTTGACTCGATAATATTTTCAGAATAGTTTTTACATCTCAAAGCGCATGTGATAAATATCTACCAATATTTTGATACGTCTTAATGTACAGAAATAAAGTACTCATCTCACACTATATTACCTTCTGAAAGCTTATCTTTTTTTGACTACAAATAATATACCTATTTACTCAACAAGATGTCTCGAAGATTTGTTTAAGTTGAGCTAAGCTTTGTTTGGGGAAGTTCTTTTACCCATTCCACGCAGAAATATTTTATATAGATACCAAGCGAGTCTACAGTTAACCATAGCAGTTGAAATTTATTGCAATTCAAGGCAATGTTTTAAAAAGTGCGTAACTTGGAAGTGCAGTCATATTTTATATTTATATTTAGAGCAATGAATTGTTTTAACGCTATTCAGAGGTAACTTTGGGACAAATAACCATTGCTGTTGTATCTGAATCCATCAGTCAGTGTGGTCATAGCATAAACGTGAGTAATCGAACTCAGCTTACGGATATTTCAACTTTCCCGGACAGAACACTAGACGGAATAAGACAGGAGAGTGTTTCTGCTAGCCATGCGTAGAAAATTTCTACCCAAAAAGTTACAATTTTCACACTTTATGCTCCAACAAACCTTTCGCCTACAATTAACAGTTGCCAGTTGGCAAAACAAATGAAACTGTAGCTCTACTGACACACACAAATTTCGAAAGCATTGTTGCGAACAAGGATGTTGCTGTGTATAAAAGGTGCCGCCGACGGATCTAAGTGGGTGAATAAGACAGAACTTTCAGAACTTTTTGGAGATAATTGCCGATGGAGGTGATGTATTTCTTTTTATATTTTATTTTTTTAATGGCGCCCAAGAGTCGGAGTCAAACTGCGATAGTTTGTACGTACGAAATGGGTTCAACCAGGCATTTAAGACAAGCACTTGAGAGCTAAAACAGAAGATAAGCAAATGATATCTTCTTTCAGGAATGCATAAACAAATCGAATGGCAAACGGTTTTAGGGTCAACTAGTTGCTATCTCCTTTCTGTTCTGTCTTTCATTTCCCCCAAAAATAATTTACCACGTTTAGTACCTTCGGTTATAGTTACACCGGAATGGAACTTATACATTAACCGACCTAGAAAGCCTTGTACTTGGATGTGTATCGCTGTGGAAGGGTAGACCAGAAGAAATGCATTATTATTAACAATTCAGATAGTTGATTATGTGTGGTATCAAAAGAAAGTGAAAATATGCAATATAGTCGAACCCCGTTATAGCGAACTTCAGGGCTCCAAAGGTTTTGTTCGCTTTATCCGTTGGTTCGCTATATCCGAACCGTTAAGAAAAATGCTAGAGTTCACAAAATGTATAACTCATTAGTTGCAATGCGTAATCAATACTGATGTATTAAAAAATTTAAAGATTAAAAGATTTTATCATTAAAAAATGATAAAATCTATTTAAAATGATCATTAATGAATTAGATCGACTGAAATCTATTACATTAAACAGACACAATATTAATTAAATTACTTGCATTAGGAAAATGGAGGGACCAAAATTTTCGCTCGTTATATCCGTGAGTTCGTTATATACCGGGTTCGTCTGTGTAGGATAATTCTAATGGCTTTGAAACTTAAACAGCAAAATTTTATAATCACAGCTGATAATTTAAATGAAAATTACCTCCCAGCTTTCAAAATCATTGATTAAAATAAATTAAACTATTGTAGAATCCTATTTCTTCAGGGTTTTTCTTTTATAGAAGAAAATGCTTTAATTCTGCGTAACGAATAAATATGTCGAATAACATTTAAATAGCTAAATAAAAAAATCCTTTATTACTATTTATTATGCTTGGGACTCGCTTCTCATTTTCATTTAAGTTTGTAATCCTATAATTATATAAACTATTCAGCATACAAAAATGATTTAAACGGGTATAATATTATGTAACGAGTTGATTTGCCGCTCCTATTTTTTTCTTGTGGATTAATTCAGTAGCTATGTGTTCCCGTTAAGAATTTCGTGTAAATAACGAATTGATACGCCTGACCTTGTAAGCGCGTAGTTAAATTCATTTAAGAGAATTGTCTTTAGACGGAGCTCATGATGGTTTGTTGCTCAGATAAAAGGAATATATAAACAGGGTTAATTATTGTTCTCTAATAACGGGGGAAAATCATTATATAATAATTAAATATTTATTTTGCGTTAAAATTTGCTCATTCTATACGAAAACGAAATTAAACCCGGATTAGCTCTAAATTTCAACAGGTAACGTAAATGGTTAGTTTTAATATGTGTAACATCCTTCACGTCTGAGATGCTAGGAATTCCTTACTCCTGCTTGTTACCCCTTGAATAATGATCCGACATTTTTATCGCTGTTTCAAAATACTGCAGCACAGTTTTGCTCTTCATCTGAAGGGGCCTGTGCTGATATTTAATGCATCGGTGAATTTCGCTGGGTGCATAATTCTCCCACGACTCTTTCTGCTTCTATGAAAATTCCACAGTTGTCATCTATATCATTTTTCCATTGGGCCCGCTTATATTAGGGGAAAGTTCGGTGTGCATACCAAAATGCGCATGTGAATGTAGTGGAATGTTTCCTAAGGTACGATGTCGCAAGACTGTAAGATAACGAGAATTATGCATCATAGGTTTAGAAGGTATAGAAGGTGGAAAAAAAATAAAATGTTCTTTAGAAAGTGTTCAGAAGTAGATTATATGAAGAACAACAACGAAATATATTTTTTAACGTAGAATTACGTTCCTCCATAACGGCCTTCTGAAAAGCAAAATTTCAGATATCCTGCGTCGCGAGTTATAATTTTGGCAGCGTAACAAACCCAGTCTGTATCGCTTGAGTAAACAGTAAACAGTTAAACAGGAATGTACCAAAATACGTCAAAATTTTGACATACATCCTCTCTCTTTCCATATATATATATACACATAACACATACATACATATACACATACAAAAGAGGTAAGCAACGATAAGTAATCCTACGTAAATAACCCGCGGTATTTTCGTTAGAAGAGACTACCTGAAATTTTTTTTATTACATACAGAAGTTTTATAAATTTATTTTCTTTCTATTTTACAAAATTTTTCTCTCTTTTTTTTAAAGCGTTTATCACGCAAATATTTTGTTCCTAACACAAAATTCTTATTGTAAATAAGTGTATTTTCAACATGTACTTCACAGGTTAATTTTTGTACCATTCCGCATCAAAATTGCTTAAATATTTAATAACTAAATCACTGTATATTTATCAATTATCTGTTTTATAATACCATCTTTCAAATTAACAAAAAAAATTTCACGTAGTCTTTTCTAACGAAACTACCGCAGGTTATTAACTTAGGATTACTTATCGTTGCTTACCTTTTTTGTATGTATATATGTATCTATATATATATATATATATATATATATATATATATATATATATATATATATATATATATATATATGTACGTATATATATATATATATATATATATATATATATGTACGTATATATATATATATATATATATATATATATATATATATATATATATATATATATATATATATATATATATATATATATATATATATGTATGTCAAAATTTTGACGCATCTTGGTACTTTTCTGTTTAACTTGTCCAAGCGATAGACTAGGTTTGGTTTGAAATTTTCCTTTCCTCAGGACCGTTATGGAGGAACGTAATCCTACGTTAAAATGCTTGTGAGGTTAATTCTTTTTATAAAAAAAGTATTTAGCCTTCCCGTATTTCGTTAATATTTTAATATTTAAGTTTAACACATTTTTTTTTATTTATAAAAATTCTATTCTTTTCGAATCTCCCTAACTGGTACACTCTCCTCAAGGTTTCATTTGTTCTGTCTTAGTACTTGCCATGTATGATAACGATAAACAATTAGGTCATAATGAAAATAATTCCTATTATTCTGTCAAATTCATTACATCTTAGTCGATTTCAGCCAAATGATATAACTTCTCTTTCAGTGGTTTCATTCACAATTATTCTGTCAATGACTGGCATCTACCCAATCCTGTTTTAGCAACACAAACATGAGCCACAGAAAATAAACCAGAAATTCAACCCCAAGGGGAGACAAACTCCTTAACAGACAGGGCAAACCACTTGATCTAAAACTCTATTTATCTTTGAAGGGAACCGACAGCTCTTACCCCACTTTTCCTACAAGTCTCAGGAATGAAAACAAAAGCAAAAGGTATAAACGTTTATTTCATTTCGAAATGGGACTCGTTACATCTGTCTAAGCAGCTGTTTGATAGCTCTTACAACGTTATGCCTGAGCTGGTCTTCCGGGCGTTGTTTTCGTAAGCGATGCATTTTGTCACTTTTGACATTGAATATAGGCACAAAGTGGGTCTGCGTTTTACGGGCTGACTACAATTACTAACTAACTGATCCATGTTGAGTTCCCCCCTGTTCTCAAAACATTGAGTCAGGGAGAGATGTGAGGCTTTTCAAAATTACCCTAACTATTGACATGATAACAGTATTGTAAACAGATAAAAAAAAAAGTGGAATTATTAAAGATAAAAGCTGTTTATCTTGTCTTTACACTTATCCTTCAAAACTTGAATTAATATAAAACCTTAGAGCATAAACTTTTCGCTTCATTATTTTTATGCATAGCAATGTATAACGCATACTTGTCAGGACCAGGCTTCGAACACCACTCTCAAACCTTGAAGGTTCTAATCTACCAATTGAACTATTTCGAAAATTTCAGTAAAATTTGTTTTCAAATGTCTTCTCAGGTGTGTTTCATAATAATTTAAAAATATATAATAAAAAAAAACAGTCTGTTGTGGAAGAAAGTGTAGACTTCAACTGAAAAAAACTAAAAGGGGAAACTGCAGTTATATTAAAAATATGATTCATGCCAACTTGAATTTCTTTAAACTTTGAAACAAGAAGGTTTATTTAAGCAAAAAGAGCTGAACGTAAGCTCTTTTTGCTGAACGCACAGCTGAACGTAAACGAAAAGACTGCATTCCAGCCAGCATCGCCATAGCTAATTTTTCAGCTTTTTCGTTTTGAAATGTAAGTTAAATCAAACTACTGGCTTTTCAAAAATTTGTCAAAGAAATGAAATTAATTGCTTGAATATCTAAGCCTAACAATTAAATCGTCCCTGGTATATAAGTACCATGTATAATAGTTTGTCCAAAATTAAGTAGAGCTTGAAATACAAGTTTTTTCAAGCTTCGGAAACACATCCAGCTTTCCTTCAGAGGTCGAAAAATCGCGGTCGTGAGTTCCCCTGTTTCCATTCATAGGAAAAACAATGAATATTTATTGATATAAGTTTTCTAATCATAAAAAATATTTTTTTATAATACTTTAAGGCAACTCAACTTTTATTTAATAACATACGAAACAACCTACGGGCTTCCTTTAGGAGAAAGTCCCATTCCCCCTCGTGGGAAAACGAGATATCGAACGCCCGCAAAAAAACTGCAACTTCAGTACTGATTGCAGCACTTCACTTTTTTCTTTCTCCAATTGCCCTCATATTTGTACTTTTCTCATTCAGTTCGTATGTGGGCGGGTAACATCTATTTACTTTCGGTGAGCTTTTCCGCTGAGACCACAATCGGCTCCACCGCCTTTTAAGAAAGCCCCTTAAGAATTGAGTCTGTCCCCCTTGAGCACTTGATCGCCTTTTTTTGCAGCCAAGGGTCAGGTACTTTTGACCCAGTGGTACCCCCCTCTCTTTGGATGAGGGACTTCTCTACTCGGAAGCCAGAAGCGTGGGAGAGCGGTATTTTGCAGGAAGTTTGTCTCCCTGTTTATTTACAAATAGTGTTTGCAGGGGGTGGTGTGTGTACTCTTTTATGAGGCGAGTTTTTTAAAGAGGGATTTGGTGGAGAATAGAATGAATGCGAACGAAACCTTTATCTACAAGGCCAGTTTGCTCTACCGTGGTGTAATTTAAAGGCGAGGAAAGCTTTTATGCAAACTATAACATTTATCATCCCATTCCTGTTTCCTATTGTCATAAAAATCGTGTTGTTGTATGCAATTTGTAAAATCAGTGGTTTTTGCTTTTGATTAAATCGGTATATCTATGCAAATCGACAATTTGTATGTTGACGCTAGCACGAAGAGTGTTCAATAATATATATTTTTTTATTTTTTATTTTGGGATAAAAATACCACTTGGATTACATAACTAGGAGAAATTTCTCTTTCTTGAAAAACTCTTTAAAGGAAAATTCATCAACTGATCATTTTGTCCCGATAAGGAAGGTTTTTATCCTGTAAAATATTATTATGTTACCTAATTATGCAACTGATGTCATCATCACTCTTGATATTACGTATTTGTTGTAGACGTAGTATATTATACGGAATTAAATTTGCTTAGAACTGCTGTTGCTTAGGTTGAGTTTGAAATTTAAGAGTTGAACTTTTGGCAATGCATATGTCCTCTAAGTTTTGATTGGCTTTACCAGAATGCAGCATGAGTTTATCTCATCTTTTTCTGAAAAATCCCTTCATGATAAACTACCGTAAGACAGATCGTCTTGTGAGTGATTGTCCTACCCAAATCCTCTTGTAATGTATATTTACCTGAATGTATTAATGTAATAAAGACTTCCTGATAATTTATTAAGTTTACAAATTACTTTTATGGAAAAAATACTTTGATACAACGTTAACCTGATCAGAGTTTTAGTATATAATGCAATATAACTTTAAAATGGAAAGGAAAAAACTATAATTTAAAGCAATGTTTTTCTATATTCGTCGTTTAAAATATGTTTTAAATTATTAATACTTTAAAAAGTCTATTAAATAATTTAAGATCAAAATTCGCCTTGATGACTTTGTCCATAATGTTCAATAGAATCTTTCGTTGGGAAAATATTAACTCTAACTGTTCTTTAACATATTTAACAATAACTGGTTCAAAAATAAAAAAAGTTATGTGCTTACTTGGTTAAAAAATATTTTATTTGTTTGATGGAGAATTTAAAGTCAATGATGATTCCGTGAAAACTGTCAAGTTTTGAAAAAAATGCATTAAATCCTCCCACAATTACAAAACAAGTTCCGTTATAAAAGTCATCATCTATGGTTTTCCTTTCTCATGATCTACCAGATTCTAGTTAAACCTGTACTTTAGAGATTCGACACTAGATATAGCCAAAAAAATTACATTTTCTGGTATGAGTACATCTTCTGGAATAGAAGAAGTAAAAAACTGTACAATTTCCTCAAATGTTTGATATATTCTCTAAAATACCATATGCTTAATATGGAAATTCCCCTTTCTATCGAATCCGTTACTGATATTTCCCAAATTTAAAATAATGCGTTATCTTTGTAATCAAAATTTAATCCTCACAGTACTCGTTAAAATTTTCTCTCAATTAATTAAGAACTCGCCTGTTTTAATAACTTACCTGGCGTGCTCCTGCTAAGTCCGGCATTGTTGACCGTGCTTTTCTGGGAAGTAATCTCTTTCTAATAAAGAGATTCCCAATGGTACCGGCCGTGAGGTAAACACAAAGTAATGATTAATTGCAGAATGTGTTTGAAATTAGAAAACGGGTCCAATGATTCCCAATTTCAACTTTGTACAACCTTTACAACGAATTATAATTGATTGGGTTAAAAATTACTTTGTCATTTTGACCTCGCCGGGAAAATGGTGATTACAGTTAAGTAAGATGCGTGCAATAATTGATATGTTATCAAGTGAAATCGAGTTCACATTTAATAAAACAAGATGAAAAGCTGTGCATAAATATAGCTTCCAGTGTTGAAAACTTTGTTTCACTTAATGAGCATGTCTTAAAACGTGGAAGGCATTTTAATTTCACATACGAGTGGAGTGAAGGTGTACAGAAAAATAACCTGATCTTCGAAAATACGATATATATATATATATATATCTATATATCTATATATATATATATATATATATATATATATATATATATATATATATATATATATATATATATATATATATATATATATATATATATATATATATATATATATATATATATATATATATATATATAAAATCTGAAATTGGAAAGCATTTTTAAAAGAAGTATTTTTCACTCTTTTGAGAGGAGATTCTTGGTATAGTTCTTAAGTACGCCATGTAATGTTCAGGTTCGCAAAAAAATATTAATTTACTTAATGATCCAAGGAAGTTATTTACGTATAAACCAACACTGAAGTACAATATTTCTTTTGCTTACTCTGTTACTTATTTTAGAGTTGAACTCAGTAGTAATTTTCCAGCAGCTGTGCCCCTAAAATAAGAACTCACATTTTGTCTCCAGGATCTTGAATATTATCTTTAAGGGAAATTATTTTATAGCTATGGGCAAATTACTTATCTGGGATATGGTGAGGGATGATACATTCTCATAATTTAGGCTATTAAACACCTATAAATTAATTTATAAAAGCCTTCAAAATAAGCGCTTTTCTATTGGTTATTAAATTTTGATAAAATAATATGAGATAAAAAGCCCCGAATGCTCTCTCTTAAATATATAAACACATCACTTTAGATAATAACTGTCCTTTTCAGGTAATATTTATGCTTCCATAAATCTTCTGTCAAAGCTGCAGTAACTGTATGTAACCTAAAGTCAACTAATTGCTCTTACCGATATCTGTAACAAGAAAACATTCACTAAATGTTTTGTTTATCCTTATCTCAAACTGGTTTGGCGTGGAACACGTGTTTTACTCCCATCAACAACAAGACAGCTTCGTTCTTCGATTCATTCAAATCTACATAAATACGTACAGGGCTGACGTCACATGAAGCCCCTACAGATGCAGGAGGATTTGTGACATGATGTGAAAGGGGGGCATCCCCTATCCCCGTCGATGATATCTGAAAGGGGGGACACAATGGGGGCAGAGATCCTGAAATGTTCCTTTACAGCTGTCATCAACATCTATCGCACAGTATATAGGGATGAAAGTTTTTGTGTTTGTTTTTTCCAGGCATCAGAAAAGGTTTTTTTTCTTCTTCTGCTGTGCATTTAAAGCTGATTTTCAAACATGACGTTTGCATTGCCTTGCCCCTTTTGTTTTCTCAAAGTGTTGAGAGACAGCTTGTTGTCCATCACTATGATCTTTTTTCCCCTGTTCAACGTATGTATGTATGTGTTGATTCAGTAAACATTTGTTTAAATGACATTATCCCACGAGATTTGCATGCAATTAATTCTTATTTCCTGGTGAGAGTGCTTGGTATGCCAGGGAATGATTGCTGATGTAAATTGCAGCTGTTTGGTTGAAAGACATGCCTTCAAATAATGAGGTTACAGTCTCCGTGGACTAATACGAACTGAATTCTCTAAACTGTGTTTATGCCGTATGATTTCTAATCAATATGTGGAGATTTCTATTGATATTTGCCAAACTTATTGTTGCAATCTGACGATATCTTTCGGTCATAACAAGGTACTAAACACCAAAATTTTGGGGTTGTAAAACAATCATAAATTTTCCTTTATTTACCGTCAATTAAAATTTCTAGATAGAAACCGTAAAAACATTTATTGAGTAAATTTTTTTTATTTAATTTGGATGCTTCTTTTAAATATAAGCCCAAAATTCTATTTGAATTTTTCAGGGAGGAGATTACTTTAACTTAATATTATCACTTTTTAATACGAGGTAAACTACAGAAAACATAAAAGCTGGACTTAAGCAGTCCAAAGAGATCGCTTATGGGACGTCTGATTGATATATCCTTGATATATATGTAGTTTAGTCTTATCAGTGTTTTTATCTATTCATTAAAACATGATCATGCAAGAGGAAACAAATTTGAGACGCGTTATCAGAAATTCAATAGTCTCTCTCCTTTAGAATAAGTTATTAAACTGATTCTTCTGCTATACATTGTTAATTAATTTCTTTAAACAACTAGGCAGATTTAGGAATCGAGTCTAACTATCTTAATTTTTAGACAGGTGGGGCAATAATTTCATTAACAAGTCTTTTACGAATGTAACATAGTTTTTGATTGAAACCATTGAAATCATTTGCCGGATATTTTGTCAAACTTATAACAGAAACATCTGAAAAATATCGACTGTTCATTATAGAAATTTTAACTTTTTTATTCAAGGAGGAAAATTTAGATCGCATTTGGTCGTCTACGATCATAGAAAAAGACAGTAAAGAGAGAAAAAAAAGAGTTCTGTTGGTTATGCATGGCTGGTTGGTTTCGAGTATTTTTTTGCTTAGTGAAATAATTTGACTTCCTATTCGAGCTTCACTTGGTCTGTTTACTTTCCTTTGCCTTTCAACGGCGGCTTGTCAGATCAAAAGAATTTATAAATTGTGAAGTTTCGTGACAAATCGTTTATAAAATTGCCTCAAAATGTTGATATGGCGTGAAATTAATTATATTTAATCATTCTACAGAGCAACAAGTATAATTATATAAATGTTCAATATCTAGCCAAGAATAAGAACGAATGGAACATCCCAATACATAGCCATTAAAAGTTACGAACCTTACTAAAAATGAAATATTTAAAAATGTAATCCCCCCCCCTTTCTACTCCAAGCAGTAGAACTTTTTACGAGTGCTTACAGTCAATTTTCCGATCCAATGGAAAACTAACTGACAGTTTTACGAACAGAAGGACTATAGTGATGAAGCTTTTACAAGGTGCGCCCATAAAGTAACCGGACAATTTTTTATAAATAAAAAAATATTACTCATCTTCAAATAAATTATCTCCTTCAAAATAATCGCCAAAGAAGTCTATACAATTTTTCCAACGTTTCTTCAAGTCATCGAAACACTGTTTGTAGGCATTGGAACTAACCGTTCGCAAAATACGCGTAACATTTGATTTAATATCCGAGACGTTTTCAAATCTCTGTCCTTTCATGGATTTTGTATTTTTTTATTACAAAGGACTTATTCACCCCGAATTTTCTGAAAATGAAACAATTAATCAGAATTTTTACAAGGAGGTGCTTTTTCGATTAAGAAACAGGATAAGGCGAGTTAGGAAAGAACTGTTTGATTCTGGGCAATGGTTTCTTTCACACGATAATGCTAGGCGCCATACAGCAATTTCTGTACAACAGTACCTTGCTAATCATTCAATTACAGTGATAAATCACCCACCATATTCTCCCGACTTATCGCCAGCTGATTTTTTTCCTTTTTCCGAAGCTTAAGATGGCCATGAAAGGACAGAGATTTGAAAACGTCTCGGATATTAAATCAAATGTTACACGTATTTTGCGAACGGTTAGTTCCAACGCCTACTAACAGCGTTTCGATGACTTGAACAAACGTTGGAAAAATTGTATTGACTCCTTTGGCGATTATTTTGAAGGAGATAAATTTATTTGAAGGTGAGTAATATTTTTCTTATTTATAAAAATTGTCCGGTTTCTTTATGGGCGCACCTTGTATTTTTTCACTAAATCAATGTACCTATTAGGTTTTTCGGTTTTAATATTTTTAGGTTTCCTGCTGACAAATATAATTTGCTAATTATACTAATATCCGTAACGATTAAATTAATTCCCTTATCATTACCTTAAATTAATCGTAATAAAAAAGTCACCTTAAGTTAATCAAACGAAAGCTCCTCGAAATGTATCGCTGCTTATAAAGGCGCATTTTCCCGATAACTGGCGATTTAAACCTTTGGTTCCTCCTCTTTCAATGTTGCAGGGCGTACAGGCCTCATTCCGAATCAATGTTCCGTGACGTAACGTGACGTGTTTCACAAAAATATTTTCGCTGGTGGATAATGAGCGAAATTCATTCATCTCAACAGTGCCGTAATTGAACCTGACTGTTCGAGCATCCCTCCGGTCGAAACGAACGACTCTCTGTTTGCCAGCATTGTAAACCACCTGTCCAAATGGGAAGCAAAGGGTCCTATGAATGACCAGCGAAGCCGTATCGGGAGTCCTATCCAAGACAGATTTGAATTTAGGCATCGGAGCGTCAGCGAGAAATCCCGGAAATGCCCCGCCGCAGCCTCCTGATATACGATTCCTGTGCTCCGATTGCCAATTTAAAACAGCGAGTCGGGAGTAAAATGGTGTGAGTAGCTCTCTGGATGATTTAATTCGTCAATTCGAGGGTTAATATTCGGGAATGAGTGGGAGGGCTGAGCATTATTCAAAAGCGAGTGTTAAATGAAATGCGATGTAAATGTTCCTAGATTGTTTGAGCAATCAATTGATAGTCTGAAGAGATAAATTTTCAACGCAAGGCACTACGCGGTGTAATATTATTTGTATCACGTGTCTATATTTCGTTCAATTTTTTTTCTCAAATATTGTGATAAGGGTTGGCGGCAGTTTTAGCATTTTTTTCTCTTCTATGTAACAAGCAAAAATATAAGAGAACTAGCTGAAAACCCGCACTTCACTGCGGAGTACATTCAAATTAAATATAACAGTCAATTTATGCAATTAATGCAAAAAAAAAATATTTATAAAGAAATAACGGATATTTTTATAGACAAAATAATGTAGAAGAAAATATTCAAATTAAATCTAATAGAACATACTAAAGAATATAGTACAGTTAATATAGTACAGTTTGAGGAAAATTTTTTTTACTGTATTTTAATTTTTTTTTTTTTGATAATGTCCAATCGTCTGCCGTATTAGAAAGAAAAAAACATATATTTTTAGTCAATTTATTTCGTTGTTATGCACGTGACGATAAATTAGTTTAAAGTATCACGAAAAGAAAAGAAACCACGTCATCAGCATTTAATAAATTAAATTCTAAAAATTTATTTTTAAAAATTCACCAAAAATCAGAAAATGGAGGTAAAGATTCGAAAAAGATTTCATTTTAAAGGACTTTTCAGGGTCTTTCTCGTGATATAAATTTTATAACCCTCCAATTATTATTTTAAATGCAAACTTCAAAGAATGTTTCAAAAACAGCTTAAAAATTTAATTTAAAAAATCTAAGAAGAATTTTTCAAAAATCTCTCTTAGTGCACCCCTACACTATAGGAAGAATAGCCATGCAAAGTTTCAGCCCTTTAGGTCCAGCGGTTTGGTCTGTGCGTTGTCTGTCAGTCATTCAGTTACGGAACTGTTTTATATATATAGATTAGAGGTAGAAATATCAGCACGTAGACTGTATTGATATTTATAACTATTTTCTAAAAAATGATTGCAGTGTATTTTTAATACTATAACTGGGACCTTAGTCAAAGGTCCTTAGGACCTTAGTCAAAGGACCTTAGTCAAAGGACCTTAGTCAAAGGAATTACGCTCTTAATGAAAAACAAACAAACAAACAAAAAAATTATATTAGCATCTATATGTTATTTTATTTTTGCCATAGTTACTATTTGCAAATAGAGCCAGCAAAGTAAGAATGCCGTGCATTATGTTACCTAATTTGTATTAATCCAGCTTCAGCAAAAAACCAGGTCAATTCAACAGTTGTTCACATCCGAGAGTGTTACTCATCTTTCGCCTCAGTGTAGAGACGCTGAACCAAGTCAAAACCACCCCACGAGCAATTCCGTCTCCCCCACCCGGATACCAAACATATTAGGGATGCTTTTACCACATAAAACAAAAAATATCCGCCACCCCACGGGGAACATTGAACGGTTCATTTGTGTGGGAGGAGATAAATACGGAATCGAGGGTGCTTAGAAGGTTGTTCGACTCCCCTCTTTTTTCCGAAATCTCCCAGGATCAATATGTTTCCTGGTAAATATGAAACTAATGCGGTTGTCCACTGGGAGGTCATCTTTTGTGGACAGTGCTTACTTTTGGTAAACCCCTATTAGACAGACCGATACGACCGTATAAATCACTTCCTGCAGTTGCCGGTGATTTGGGCTTTTCTGTTAAATTATGCTTTATTTAATAATGATCTTAAAATTTAAAAGTTGAAAATTGGGGATACGTAAGTATAGTCTTTTAGAGCTGTTTTCATTGGGCATGGACTTACCATTGAACACGTGAGCTTATTTACATAAATAAATAACTAGTAAATGTAGGAATTATTATAAAGTGTGACTTAACAGGAAACGTGGAAAACGCAAACAAAAAAACACAAGTATAATTCACCGATGAACTTGTAATTAGTTCGAAAACTGTAGCCACTCCTTTTACTACATCGGGAATTTAAGAAGCTGTGTTTTCTTGTTTACAGTAAAGTAATTCTGTTAGTTACCGCTAACCGCTGAAGCATGCACCTTAGTGTGATACATTTATTGGTTTACCATTAAATTTAAATTCAGCAGGACAGGGTTGTTTGAGGAATAAATGGATTTTTTATTACAAACGTGAAAATTTATGCATAATGTTATATTGAAATTTACGGTAAACTTATAAGTTTCATTGGCGATGCATCTGTTTAGTCTAATGATAAAGATATTTAACTGGGTGACGATTTCCCTTTACTAAAAAGGAGATTTAATTCCAATTGAATAATCTGTTGCAAAGTTTTGAAAACTTAGATATTAGTTTTAAGTATCTAATGAGTAAAGTTTAGAGAAATCATTAAATGACTCATTAATTTGTTATTTTTTTAAATCCAATTATGGTCTTTCCAAGTTCTTAATTGAAACAATACTCGCTGCTTATGAAATTTTATAAAATGGTAATGTTTTCACACATTTTAGTTCCCAATGAATATCTCTACCTTTTCTTGGTGTTGATTTTTACTCTGCTTCGTAAACTTTTCAACGGATCATTCCTATTGAATAATCCGTTACAAAGTTATTGAAACTTAGATATTAGTTTTAAGCATCTGATGAGTGAAATTTAGAGAAATCATTAAATGACTCATTAATCTGTTTACATTTTAAATCCAATGATGGTATTTCCAAGTTCTTAATTGAAACAATACTCGCTACTTATGAACTTTTATAAAACGGTAATGCTTCCACACATTTTAGTTCCCAATAAATATCTCTACCTTTTCTGGATGTTGATTTTTAATCTGCTTAGTTATTTTAATGTTTCTTTACATCCATACCATACAAAAGCCACGTAAACATCAGACTCGGGCCACTGCAACTGAACTGAAAATTTCGATTTGTTATCGGAACAGTGTTCAGAGAGCAGTACCTTTCCTAATAGATCCATCTTCATGCTGATAACACTTACATCCCCTAATATTCTCAAATAACACGCCGAATTTAATTCCAAATTCGCGCACCTTAGAATAATTAATGCGGTTTTATGAGTTTGACCACTTCTCCTCGGAGCTCACAGATATTTTCGTATACGAGCATTAAAGCTGGAACCGGTTAACGCTAGATGGCGCCTGCGCGAATCTGTATGGAGAGAATTATTTCCTTGAGGATCACCTATTTAATTTCATTTGATATGAGCTTTATAACGGATGAAATACAATATGAAAAGCAAATGAATTATGCAAACAGGGGAAATGTTGGGAAAATGCCTTAATTTCATGGTCATTTAGAATCAGTTGAATTTAAATTGAAGAGGAGTTAATATGAATAAGGAAGCAAATGATAACTTGATTCTTGATTTCTGATAATGAGAGGGAAACGGTTTTCAGCATCAAAAAATGTCCTGCAAATTTAATTATGGTTCTAAAGTTTAGCTGCGGCTTCGAATCTGGCGATTTATTTATTAATTTGATACGTTGGCTTGCATAATAATTGTGAATTTTATTACGAGTACGTAACTGACTTATGTTATCCTAAGAAGTCTTACTTTCCAAAATTAAGTTGCAATTTTTTACGGATATTAACAACATATTTTTGCTTATATATATATTTATATTAAATGTTTTATGCTTGTTACACACACATACATACATTAGAATTCCAACACTATTACTCACACGTTTCCTAACGTAACAAAGTACTTAGGATGAATGTATCCAACTTCAAAAATGCCAAATAAGCTTAAATTGTTCTAACGTATTTTTCTGTCCTTTAATAGAAATAAACAGAAAAACAACTGTACAAATCCCTTTCTAAAGCCATTAAAATTTATTTGAGTTCAGCAATTTAAGAAATCAGCTATATGACTTATTATTTGTCAAATTATCTCCTGTAAAGCATTGGCAAATAATGGTAAATATAATTCTTCGAAAAACACGAGCACAAGTTATTCAAACAAATTATACTATAACATACTTTAAATATTTTGACTTATACGTGTTACTAAACCTACACAATTATTTATTTGAAATCATCCAGAAATGGTGCAAAGTTGCAGAAAGCATATTTTTATTATAAAACATTGGCAAACAATTTTTCTTTTGCAATTTAACATCTACCCCTGTATCCTATATCTATTGGTATCCGGTAAACATTATAGTATGTGCACGCATTTAGAGAGCGTTATTTTTTGCTTCCCCAATCTTCTAACTTTATCCACTTATCGAGGTCAAATGGCACAGAGCACAATTGGCCTTCATTTCATCCACTGTATTTCCAGTTTTTCTCCGAAATGAAGATAACATTCGGCAAGGTAGAAAATGCTGTTTGACAGATAAACATATCTTCCCTTACTCTTAATCTTCTGCAAACGGCGTAATAAATATCTGCGAAGTATGTGGCCATTACTCAAGAACTTCCATACGCCACGACTAAATGTAAAAAAAAAAAAAAGCCAGTGCTATTTCATTGTACTCCCATAAACTAGATGGTGAAGCTTACACAGGCCTTCAACTTTCTCTATGTATTTAACTTCGATTAATGTCGCCGATATTTTAGGCGAAATGTGACGATACGTACATAGCCGTCACGCGGTCGACTGTAAATCTCGTCTCGATTCACCCCCTGAATTCGTAATTCCGCAATTAAGAGCCACACTTTCTGCGTCTACATTTCATGTCACAGATAATCTCTTTACTGATATATATAAAAAAAATCCTTCTCAGGAGAGAGAGAGAAAAAAAAATATTAGAAGTTCTCGTGTCTTTGTGAAAAAGAACCGTTGGCTCTGCGGCGCCTAATCTTCTGTCGTGGAGGAAGATTATAGAACCGTATTTATATATCTGCGTTGTGCCAGAGCCCCCTTTTGCATGGAAATGGTCCAATTGACGAGGCTGAAATGGGGCTGCAGATTCAGATTGAATGCACACCCCTGCAGTGCAACAGGTTATTTCTCTTTCTTATGTACCCTGTTCTAGATTTTAATGGAGAGGCAACGCTATGGACTACGCAAGATTAAGCTTCTGTTGTCTCATCATACATTTTTTTCCTTGTCGGCAAGAAATATTTTAAAAGATTTTTTTTTTAGGCTTTCATATTGTCACCCGTCTTATTTTTAGAGGTGTTACGATATCTGCAAATCTTTTCTGCAGGGAGTTTTTACCTTGTGTTGCTTTAAGAGAAGTTATACCAAACGAAAATGTAAAATACAAATACCAAATTGTATAAAAACATTATGACAGTCGGATGATTAGTGTAATACTTTTTTTAGTGATTTCCTTGTTGACTTCAGTTTTTTATAATCATGATGGGGGACCATCTGACGAAGAAATTATAATTTTAAATTCTCCCCCCCCCGGCTTTTCATAAGTATTATATCACTAGTTATATTATCGATAGATATCTATAATCTGTAACGTATATTATAACTGATTTGACATTCAAAATAGAGTATGCTTTCAAAATAGACACAGCCAGAGGGGATTTCAGTTGTAAGTCGATAGTAAAGATATTTTAATAGACCTATGCACTAATGGCATGTTTAAACAGTGGCGTAGCGAGGGGGGTGCAAGGGGGTCTATCACGCCCCAGGCGCCACTCGCAGAGGGGCACCAAATGGTCTTTTTAACTAATTCTATATATTATATTACCCTATGTTTTTCGGGAGGGGGCGCCAAAAACCTATCGCCAAAAAGCCCGAGCACCAGTTATGCTCGCCTCGGTACTGGTTTAAACAAGGAAAACCAACAACAAGTGGGAAGAAATCCTAACCAGAACTACAAAGATTTTAAGTTACACTAAGAAAGAAAATTTCAAGGTAGGCAAATTATCTTAAATACCGGCATTACGAGGTAGGAAATATCGACGCTTCCTTCGCCAAACAAAGAAAGTCCACCATTTCTATAAAGTGTTTCGTATTAGCTTAAGTTATGTTGTCGAAGTATGTCTCACCATCATTTTAGTTTCAGTGTTATCACTTGAGCTGTGGTATATTTACGTGCAAAAATCGAACATTTCGACGTTTGAAGAGCAAAGACTTAAGCAGAGACAAATTTCCTGTACTTTGTATGTTCTCAGCGCCGCAGCATAAATCCTGCCGAACTATTTCTTATCACCAGACAAACAATCAAACAATAAAAGAACTTCACTTCTAGAAAAGAACAACCCAAATCCGACAGAAATATACCCGTCCACAGATCTCCTTTGACAGGCAGGGGAAGAGCCACGAGCTACTAATTACTAAATCCATTTCGAATAGTCACGGATCGGAGCCCTTGGCCCCCTTTACATCCGAGGCAAGCCCCCACATCCCTGCTTGATTTATAAGAACACCCCTGACAAGGTAGTTAGAGACGCGCGGAATTTACGCACATTTTTGCTGAGTGTCTTTTTCTTCTCGAGCGGGGGGGCTGCTAGACGCGTCTGTCTTCGGGACTTGGTATTTATGCGTTGCGGGTATTAGGTGATTGTACCGCCGGATTTTTCTGTTTTGTTTAGAAAAGCTGCGAGTTTTAGAAGAATAAATGCCGAGGGTGCAGAAAAGAAAACCGTGGATAATTTGTATTCAATTACCCCGGCGTGCCGAACAGGGTGTAAGTAAAAGAGGGGAGAGTTATTTGCTTCTCATCGGGTGTGATTAAGCTGAATGCGTGAAATTGGCAATGCAAAGTTAACATAAAGCAGGAAAGAAGAGACTGTATATCACTCTAACACTGAATCTTCCCCTTACCACCTTTTTCTTTAGAGGATCCCATCCTTTCCTATTTTTCCACATGTATACCTTATATATATATATATATATATATATATATGTGTGTGTGTGTGTGTTTATATATATGTTTATATATATGTTTATATATATATATATATATATATATATATATATATATATATATACATGCATACATACATACATATATATTTTTTTTCTTTTTTTTTGGGGGGGGGGGCTAATGTCCCTGGGGGATGACGACACACACACACATATATATATATATATATATATATGTGTGTGTGTGTGTGTGTGTGTGTGTATATAGATATATGCTTATTTGGTTGTGTGTCTGTACAAATATTATTAAAACAAAAAAAAAACAACCATTTCAGAAATAAACAATTTCATAAAACTATGAATAAGTAGCAGATGAAGTATAAGCAATTACCTCCTGGTATAAACTCATATACATGCAAAAAATATATTAAAATATACAGAATTTTTAAAAAAAAATCATCATAAATTAGGTATTGTCTATTATATTGCTATCTAGGATTTGTCTCCAAGCTCCAAGAAGAACACGTGCAGCTATAAAATTAATTAAAATGTATATATATAGAGAGAAAGAGTTTGCCAATGCTCAGAAATATGATTGCTTTCAAAGGAATAAGACGAGTAAAATGCGTTATAATAGCAATAATTTCCATGGAAATGATGGGGAAGTGTCAGATTTAAGAAGAGAAAAATGAATTAGAAATACAGTAACAACGGGTTTCCTTTTACTTCAACTTCAGAGTCTATTTGGAGATGAGAATAACTTTGAACAATGTTCCGAGCAAGTCGTAGCCGTCAGTACCATCAATTACGGTTCGCGAACACGAAACTCCCAAAAAATCTTTTAAATTGTTATAAAATATTGATATTGATTATATTAACATTTGTAATAAAAGTATTGTCTACTGTGAGACATACGTAGAGTTCAAATTTTCAGATTGGATTTCTACTTGTGAAAGATCGAGCACCCCTGTTCTTGCGATATACATACATATATATATATATATATATATATATATTTATTTATTTATTTATTTATTTATAATATATATATATATAAATCAAGAAACATTTTGTAACAAACATTTTTAATTCATCACAAGAGGATGGTAAAATCTGAACGTAGGAAGTTCGGTTTGATATCGGTATGATAAAATAATTTATAATAATTATCAACATCATAAGAAACCACAGGAGTGTATTATGATACTCATTTAAAAATACTCATTTTTTCCAGATCTAATTTTCAATAGCTTGAACCCCATATATAAAAAATTCTTGATGTCGTGACTGGTCACAGTGTGTTTTTACACCTACATTGTAGTTAAAATCTGCTGTTATTATTTACAACACTCCTACTAAAGATAGAAAATACCTAGAAGTATGGGGAAAATTTTCATAAAAGAGACTGAATATTACAATTAAAAATTTATTTACATGGACAGAAAAATACGGCAAGAAATGTTATTTGTGTGAAATAACATGTATTTAAAGCATAATAGCATGTGCTTCGAAAAAAAAAAAAGAATCTGTCTTCTTCGATCCCCCCTTTGTTTAACACATTAGTATGCTTTGACTGAAGTCGATATGCGATGCTGTCCGATTCGTTCTACATGAGGTAAACACAAACATTAAACAGACCCTGCCTGATCTTACAACCAAAACAATAGATTGTTAATGTTGCATTTCATTTTAAATGGATGTGCATGAATATAATTATACTTATCTCACATTAACTATCCTTCCGTAATTTACATGCTAGACAATAGATAGGGATCGACATTCAAGAAAACCCATCTGAAAAGACATTGCAAATACGCAGACATAGCGGAAATACAAAACCTGTTATATTCTGTATTTTGTGTCTGCTGATGAAGCTCCCAATAAAGAGCGTTACACAAGTAAAAAACTAGTTCCCAGGAAGTACTGCTAATTATGACGTTCTCTTTAAAAGGCACACAAAGCATCCCAAGTTTCGCCCCCACAATAGGCACGGCCTGCGTGCGCGAAACGCTACGTGATGTTCGAGCAGTCAATCGTTAGATACGGCTTTTTAAACGAGTGCTTATTATTTTTGTTATTTCATTTGGGATGCTGGCGTTTTTTGTCTGTTGCGAATGATTAATTTTAATTAATGCTTGTTCCGTATGCAGTATCCATAATTGCTATATCGCCGTTCAAAACTCAATCAGTGCTGAATGCGCTTCTAGGGGCTCAGGGGGAAAGTGGCGCAAGTTGGCGATTCTTAACACAGCCCGGGGAATCACACTCAGCGTGTTTCTGGAAGTCTAACGAATAGTTCGAAAATGTTTTCGTCGACAAATGCATCGGTGGATACTGTGTGGGGTAAATTTAAATTCAGTTCGGTATTTGGCGAAGAAAAAATTTTAACATTAAAAAAATGCAGTTCTTCAGTTACTAAAATAGCATTTTGTCAAGCCTCGTAAATTGACATTTAATGTTACTTGTGACTTCCCATTTATAAACTGGTAAATTAGACTGACGAAAGAATGATTATGATAAAAGCATTTTCCATTGTGTTTTATTCATTTTAATTTACATAAACAAAAATTCGTTCATCAAACAAATGTTCAATAATAGAAAGTAGATTGGCGCAGCTTGTAACCTTTTCAAGGTTTTTTTATTTCTTATTTTGGGGATAAGAATTTTAATTTCATATAGAGAGTTTTATAGAAAGTGTTACTGAAATTTTTAACTCTAAGTTACATATATATTTTTATGTGTTATATATATATATATATATATATATATATATATATATATATATATATATATATATATATATATATATATATATATATATATATATATACATACATACATACATACATACATACATATATATATATATATACATACATACATACATACATATATATATATGTATATACATGCAAACATATATATATATATATATATATATATATATATGTATATACATACATACATATATATATATATATTATATATATATATATATATATATATATATATATATATATATATATATGTATATACATACATACATACATATATATATATATATACATACATACATACATATATATATATATATGTATATACATACATATATATATATATATATATATATATATATATATATATGTATATATACATACATGTATATATATATATATATATATATATATATATATATATATATATATATATATATATATATATATATATATATATATACATACGTATATATATATATGTATCATCCATGGCATGTTTGTATATTTATATGTGTGTATCTACCATGGCACCCCCTCTTCTGCTATCTATCCGCAGACACGACAACAAACCAACAAACAAAAGAAATTCCCCGAAATAAAGTAAGAACTAAATTAGTTTAGCTGTGGTTTTCATAGATGACAGCAACGTTTCATCTGATGCCCGAAAACCTGTTTCTCAATCCGATAGTTCTCACAGGATAGCCTGTGCTGTTAGTTCGCTTTTCCTCACAACGTGTCTGCGTCCGCCGGTGAATACCACCTCTTTTGGCTTATGATTTTCTATGAATTGTGGCATCTACTGTTTCTATCACCTGTCACAAGACTTATAATAGGTCTTTCCGCCGGCCTAGCTTCTAAAAGCTGGGCACGTATTAAGGCGGCATTTATTTCGACGTTTGTTCTCTTTGCTCGATGAGTTTTGGTCTGCTTTGTTCGGGGTCAAGTGGCCGTAGATTTGTAATTCTTAAAAACCCCCATCAATGAATTTCGGAACACAAAAGGTTAACTCGATTTTTCATTCATATGCCAATGTTTGTAAACGTTGTCTCTTTTTTTTCCATGTGTCTATTTTGAATGGATAATGAAGCTCCTGATCTAGACAAAGCTATTGAAACGAGAGTTCGACGTGCTTGAAAGACTCGTTAGCTCGCAATCACGTTAAAATATCTATTGAGAAATTTAATGCATCGTTTGAAAAGTAGCACGTTGTGAATTGAGATATGTTCTAGAAATGAGTGTAGGCAGTACGCGAAAATTGCAGAAAAAAAATGCATCGAGTAATAGAGGGCAACGACCCTATAAGTTGCTTAAGACTATATTTATTTGAATCGGAATTTCATACATATGGCATTAAGTGAAAACCTTTATGTGAAGCAGCATGGGCATTAAAATTATTAAAAGTTTCATCAGATATTTAACAATTGAAGCATGTATTGTAACTCACTATTTGTTTGAGCAGCGATTTGGCATGAGGGCGATCATGTGATGCATTTCCTTCCTCTGAAGGGGTATGTTCTCAAGAAAAATATCCACGAGCAAGAAATTTTTCAACGTTTAGAATATACTCTGAATTTTTTTGTAATTCAGACGTTATTTCAGACGTTTTTTAAACGTCATGATTCCTCAAATATTTAGCAATTTCATCTAGTACTGAACGACAGAAATTCCAATTATTTAATAAAGTTTTACGCTACTCTTAACGTAGGATTACGTTCCTCTATAACGGTCCTCCGGGAAAAAAAATTTCGGACGCTAAAACCGTCCGTCCGTCCGTCCTCGCGAGTTATAATTTTGGCAGCGCGCCAAACCCAGTCTATCTCTTGGACAAGTTAAACAGAAAAGTACCAAGAAGCGTTAAAATTTTGACATACATATATGTATATATATATATATATATATATATATATATATATATATATATATATATATATATATATATATATGTATATGTATATATATATATATATATATATATGTATATATATATATATATGTATATGTATATATATATATATATATGTATATATATATATATATATATATATATATATATATATATATATATATATATATATATATATATATATATATATATATATACTATATGTGTATGAATATATATGTATACATATATATGTATGTTTAGAAAAAACAAACAATACTTAAAAGTGGTTTTCATGTGTGTTACTATGATCAATAAAAATTGAAGATAACATCAATACTTCTAACTAAGTTCAATTCTTCTAACTAAGTGCAAAAACTTCGCAATATTTTTCAGTTTAAACAAGCCTTTCTGCAAAAGGGAAAATTTTTAAAAGAGATAAACCATGCTTAAAAGGGGTTTTCGCGTGTGTTACTATGAGCAATAAAAATTGAAGATAACTTTATTTTTAATGACTTAATACGAATGATCATGAAAATAGAGAAACGAACGAAGAAACCAAAATAGACAGAAAATGGGAAAATTTTTATTTAACTTTAATTCAGTATTTTCTTCTACTAAAAAAAACCACTCTATTATCTCATTTAATTCCGTGAGTTCTGCGTTCGATGCGCCCTTATGTTTTTCGGACTTAAAATAAGATAAACAAACGCTCAAACACAATCCAACCTAGTTCTTATTCTTTCTCGTTTTTCCTTTATTTGTCAAATTCAACGTGCGAAAACAGAAACACTGGCAGATTCATTAATTTGTTACGGCCAGTCAAAGTCAGTGGAAAAAAAAAAAAAGCTAAAACCGAACAAATCTTTTCCATTTTTCTGGCATTTTGGGGATGTTCAACTGCTTCGTGGGATGAAATATGGCAAAGAGGCAGACCAGGAACCGGGAGAGGAATGCCAAACTTGGGGCGGGGGATTCGAAATACGGAAGAGAAAAAAAAAAACTTCAAAAGGAGCAGCCAAAACTGAGCTTGGGGTGGGGGGGGAGGGATGAGAATCGTTTGTATCAGGGAAACAAGCACCTTTCACAGATAAAAGAATGAATGGGTGCCTGAGAACCGCCTCCGAGTTAGATTTAATTGTAGAGTTGGTGCAAAACAATTGTTATTTGCCTTTAGGGCCCACAACAAATCCTTTTTAAACGGTAATATTCCGCTGAAGGGGAGGGAGAACAACCACTGAAGAGCACAAAAAATAAAAAACCTTAATAGATATTTCGGGAAAATGAGAAATTTTGGTTAAGACACAGTGCATACCGTATCGTTGGAGAAACCCTTTTAAAGCTTCTCCTTTCTCAACCGTTGAACAGCCTTAAAAACTAACCGCAAAGCAGAGATTCGTTGCGTTAGTTTCAGAAGAACCTTTCTTTTATCAACAGGCTTAAAATAAATACGTTTATTATTTGTTACAATTTATTGGGCACAGTAGTCATTCTTGTAAAAATTGAGATTTGATTCTTAGTTATTTATGTTATGACATCTAAACGTTTTTTTTTTTTTTTTTTCATACTAAGGTGAGAATAGAGCAAAGAAAGAAAAAGCTGTTTCGTTCTATCAGACAAGCCTAAAGCCTTCTTTAATGCCCTTTTCTTCCCTGCCTCACGAAAATAGCTTGGTTTTGTGGAAAAAGTTATTTACGCTGTATGAAATTGAGGTATATCACAGTTTATTAAGCTGTTTCAGAGTAAACTGTTAAAAAAAACAGCTTCATATTAATTTTAAATACTGAATAATTGTTCACTAAATGAAGGTAAACAGAGCTGAGTAATTAATCCAGTTCTGTTGGTAGAAAAGAAAGGTGAAGAGTATCGATGAACTGAACGCAAACGTCTACACTATATTTAACAATTTTGCTCTTAATTCGTTAGACTATATTTACTTTTAGTCTGCATTTGGCGCCTGTGAATTTTTTTCTGAAATTTATAACCTTTATCTATTCATAACAAAGTTTTCCAAGAATTAAACGTCAGATAACAAACATTCGATGAGGACAATCCAAGGACACCTTCTACCTCTACTGGTGGGGTCTTGGCATTTTGGCTGGGCGATACTACAAGCACAGCTGACATTGCCATTTCCTGACCCCATATCCGCCTCTTCGGATTTTCTCTAATCCATCGGATCATTAAATGTATCGGCCACAGCTCTGTTATGTGGGCCGTGATTTTAATCTCTGCTTTTCTTCAAAATGGTGGTAGTTTCCCTCGAGAAGCTTGCCTTATTTTTTTTTCTGGAGCTGTTTTCCAGAAAACATTGCACACCTGGACCTCAAAATTGATATTGAAGAAGAACTGGAAAATTTGCGTCAAAACAAAGTTTGTTCGGCACTTTAGATCTTTAACAAATTAATATCTTGCTCTGGTTAAGTTTTAATATATTCGCATTTCAAAACATGAAGTAGTTACAATCAGTGCAAAAAAATGGAATAGTTTTTTTACAAGATTAACATCATTGTGTTTCTTAAACAATCTTTAATTATTTTACAGTAATTAATTGGAAAAGATAGCGTAAAAATGTTCAAGATCAAATAATACCCTTAAGAATCAGTTATTAGGAAATACAGCGGTAGAAAACACACTTTTTTAATGTAATTTTTTTTGCTTCTGAAATAATAAAGATATGTATAACTTAACATCATTGACTTTCATTACTTCAGGGTATAATTTACAACTATTTTTCTTTTTCCGTAATCGAAGAGGTTTCCTGGTTGTTCAAATGCTTCATGGAATAGTTCTCAAGATTTTCCCGATTTCAGAATTTTCTCTTGTAGATGTGAAGATATGCGTGAAGCGAAATGGATACTTATAGTTCAGTCAGTGGAAAAATAAATAATCAAATTTAATTATTAAAATTCCCCATCAAAAAGTGCTGCAGGAGTCTAGGAATGGCTTTGGAGGTTTCTGCATCATTAAAACTATTTGTTTACTATCACCAGAGTAAAAAAATATAAAGAATATCAAATAATTAAATGATGCAAAATGTGAGAATCATGCACAAGTTTCCACTAATATATTATGGCAGACTAGTTGCAAGGTGAAACTGTAACGCAGACATCACAGAATTAATATTCTGGATTTTGGAATACTATGTACCAGTGACGTTTTTTGTTAGATCGTTTGATAATATATTAAGCTTATGCTTTCATAATCAATGATTGGATTAATTGTATTTCTAGTCCACATTCCTTAAAATGTATGTTCAAACTGAGCAGCTAATAACAAAACAAAATGCAAAATGTGAAACATATAGCAAAATCTACTTCAGATATCTTCGAAAATAAATATTAACCTGTAGCTTACGGGGCCCATTTTACCGATTCCCTCTTTAGAACGGGAAATTTCATACCCCCTTTGTAAGAACGGCCATTAAGGGGTCTCATATATATATATATATATATATATATATATATATATATATATATATATATATATATATATATATATATATATATATATATATATATATATATATATATATATATATGAGAATTTTAATAATTAAATTTGATTATTTATTTTTCCACTGACTGAACTATAAGTAACCATTTCGCTTCACACATATCTTCACACATACAAGAGAAAATTCTGAAATCGGGAAAATCTTGAGAACTATTCCATGAAGCATGTGAACAACCAGGAAACCTCTTCGATTACGGAAAAAGAAAAATAGTTGTAAATTATACCCTGAAGTAATAAAAGTCAACGATGTTAAGTTATACATATCTTCATTATTTCATAAGCAAAAAAAAATTACATTAAAAACGTGTATTTTATATATATATATATATATATACATACACACACACATTCATTCTTTGGCCCGTATTCTTGGGATACATGCTATCCCACCCCATATGGATAAGGTTAAGATCTGATTGTTGTGCAGTTGGCAACAAATTCTGTATTACTTAATGTATTAACAAAATTCCAACAGCCAAATGTTCAATTATTAAGTTTTTCTTTTGTTAATGGGATTTAGTGTTCCCAGTTGTATCATACAGCAGTTAGAATATGCAGACTGGCTTCTCATAAATTTAAACAAAAATCGAAACTGAACAAAAAGTCACCATTGATATCGTTATACGAAATATGCACAGGAAGCAACTAGGGAAGATCCTCCGAAAATAATCCCCCAGATTTAAAAAAAAAAAAAATTGTTGACAGGGAGTGCGGTAGACCAGACCGCATCACGCACATCCCCAGAACGCGCAACTCGGATACTTGTGCAATTGTCACTACTAACACAGTGCCAAAGTATCAAAGATCTGATACAAACCGAGAAATTGAGTGTTTCCCATTCATCCCCGTTTCGTGAACATTACCCGGTGGTTAGTGTTCAAGAACCGTAAAACAGGCTTAGGGCTTTGCTGACCCAACCACAGAGATTTGCGAACTTTTTTTACAAATAAACCCCGATGCGAAAAAGGGAGAAAAAAAAATGTTCGTTCTTTATTGGGAGTCTTTCTCGATCCTTCTCGATATAAGTGCGATTGAAAAGGCCACTAAACTGCGGGGCAAAATGCAGTTGAGATTAAAGTAACTTTGGCTTACACGCAATGTTGCACACTGGATGTTCTGCATGGCAAGCATATGGTCCATTCAGTGAGTGTGATTTTTTTTTTTCTTTTTTTGCTCTTCTTTCCAGTCGTTCAGTTGTTTGAGGCTCTCTTTTGATTCATTCTTTCCCCGTTTTGTGCGGCAAAGAATCTCGTGAATGGGAGTTTTGTGGTTTGATTGCGACAAATTTTCCGGAGCGAGGAAGACACCGGGTTTTCGGGAGGAAAAACATGTTAGAGTGCATGGAAAAAAAATATATAACCCTGGAAAAGTAATGTTTTAATACCACCGTTGTCATAATGATACGGAGTAACCTTTAAATGAAGTATCTTGTCGAAGAATGGAAGAGAGAGAGAGGGATTATCAGCATTTTACCAGCATGGCGGAAGTGTACTTGTTGATTTCTAAGGCCTTGTATGAGCGGCTTACTTCAAATATTGTCAATCCATGGAGTAGTTTGAAGATACAAAGACTTACTTAAGTCCTATCAGGCACTTTAAAGTTACACCAGATTTAAAAGAAAAAAAAGAAGTTTTAAACTAACATTCTTATCAAAACATGTAAATTCAAATGTCTGCCTTTAAGAGCTAAATTTTTATTTTTTCTGTTTTTTTCTGTTTTGAGAAAACTGTCGTCACGCTTTGCGAATGCCTTGAAATATTAAGTTACATAGCAGTAAAATAAACAAAACGATTACGTAAAATAGTTATTTCAAGATGGCTTTAAACCGGTTTGACAGAAAAGATGCTCATTAAAAGAGATGTTTTTTTTTTCGTCTGAAAGTATAAAACTTTAGAAACTTATTTTCAACCTTAGTTAATAAAGCATGAAGTATTTGTGCAAAATACATTATTCGATAAATTATAAAAAAGCTATTTATGTTAATACTTTATCCTCAAATAACAATTTCTTCTGTTATTTGTATGAGAAATTCTTCCTTGAGAGAAATATAAATACAAAAATTTTGATTTCCTGAACAGATTAGCCGGTAAAAATAATTTAGTGGTTGCATCATGTTTTAGATGTCATAAGTTTGTAGCAAAGTGGAAACAGTGCTCTAATATATTACATTACTTCTTGTTTAAAAAATATATTTAAATTATTATATCCAGAAACAAATATGAAGGAGAATCAATACTATTTCTCTAATATCTAGTACGAATTTTTACAAGAACTTTCCAAAATTATAGATAGTTAGGGATACGTAATTTTCGTATTTACGAAATAGATGCGAATAAATGCGAAATTTGCCGATATGGGCGAATAAATGCGAAAATTATTTTTTTACTATTTTTCGGCGAAAACTCGATGATAAACGGCTTTTTGGGCAAAATTAGGTAATAATGGTAATAATTTATTAACATAATTGCTTATCTAAGACATTGCACGGTCTTTAACTGAGCGATCACACTCTCGAAATTTGCTTATTACTTATTGCTAAAGACTTAAGGAAGAGAATGGGGAGACTACTACAATGTTAGCTTTTAACTAAGAATTTTGGTACTTACCTGACCAAGTAAGTAAAATTGTGATTTTTTTTAATAAATGCGAAATTTTTGAATTCGTATATATATATATATATTTGCGAATAAATGCGAAATTTTTTATATTGTAAATTTTTTTTTTGCGAAATTTCGATTTTTTTATGCGAAATTTACGTACCTTTATAGATAGTTATTGGCTTTTAGTTTCCCAGTAAATTACCTGTTACTTATACCACTGATTATCCTAGTATTTTAAACATCCTTTAATAAAGAACAATTTTCCACTGCACCATTGAAAATCTCTCTCAGTGTTTGAAATTAGAAGGGAAAATGTTTCCCAAAAGTTTTCAGAGAATGAGAACCTACTTTGGTGACATACAATTACACAAAATTTCAGAAATGTATCTTCTACTTTAAATGCTGAAAGGAAGGCAGAAGGAAGCATAAGACATCCCAAGAGACAAGAAAATATATTCTCCTAAATATATTCCCAAGGAGTGCGCTTTTATTACGCAAATGGGTATCTTCGAAATCGTTCGATTCTCTGCTTCAAGTGGCCCATTTAGCAAAGTCGCCGAGTACAGACTGCCAATAAATGCAGAAAATATTCTCCAGATGAGGAGAAGATAGAAAGTAGTGGTCAGTAGTAGCATCCCCTGCTCTCCTCTCTCCTCCTGGTCAGGCGCAGAGGCGGGCAGTGGCAAATCAACGGTGGATCAGAGCCCCCCGAAATAGTTGTCAAACCAATTCCTCAGTCCTTGCAGTGATGTATCCATTCGCGTGGATAAACGCATTCTCGGCCGCTAATGACCCGGTGCTGCAGGTGGCAGCAAATTGCCTTCAAATTAGAGCTTTTAATACAGCCGAGGCACTACATCCTTCCGCCGAAAACAATTTCGCCTTGGAATGTCACTTTCCACCTCTTCCCCCCACATTGTTGATTTTCGTTCTGGAGATCCTGATGGCAGAAAGTTGAAACACCCCCCGCATTAAAATGCTTCGAAATCCGAGTGATGGAAAGACACGTCGTTCGTCTTTTGGCTCGATGTTCTGGAAAATTCTATTACGTTCGGGTTCCTACTTCTGCGAATGCTGGAACTATTTCGGTCTTAGTTCTGCCCGAACGGCAACTGGATGTGTTAGCCGAGAGATGGAATGCCTCGGATGGCCTTCCGATTGGATTGTAATGCGTTTTTGCGGGCAGAGTAAATGCCGGGCCGGGAAAAGAAAACCTCCAGTAATGATGCCACCCGGTTCATAAGCAGTTCGGGAATTCTGAAAAAGTCATAAATATCTTTGCAAATATTGTATATTGCAAATTCACAAATTGGAACTACAGCCATTGATTTGACGAAATTGTTATAATATTATACATTTGTGAATATAATGTATTCTGGCTTTTAAGCTTCATAAAAATATAAATTATGGGAAAAAATAGAAAGGAGTTTTGGGATTTCCTATTACCCTTTCGTGTAGTCAGAATTTGAATAAATGATAAATTGTTCGTATCTGAATAACCAAAATTATGTATTTGCTGTTAGGGATGGCAAGAAATTCGTTTGGGCCTTTCCTTTTCTTAATAGAGTTTTTTTAACTATTGATTATCAATGGTTTATTTCTTCAGCAGTCAGTAATAGTAATCTTCGTCATATTTTTAATCTATCACTCTCATTTCTAGCTCCAGGATTTCTTATTACTGAAGTCACTATTCATACTGCAACTGTACTACACTTTATCTTATAAAAATCGTTTATGATTAGTATGCATTACCATTTCATAGAGCCAAGTATTTTAGCTTTTCTATACAAACTATAAATGTACAATTCTGTCTTAAACTTAGAAAAAAGGAATTTTAAAGATACAAGTAACGTTTTAGAGCTAAAACAAATTATCTAAAATTTCTTGAACATTTTAATCACTGAAAAGTGTAAAAGTAATGATGTATGTTTTTATCTAGAAACATAACATTTCAGGCTAACTAATTTTACCAAAGTGATCTCTGTTGATAACTAGTCAACATAAATATAACTCCTAGGATGAATTTTTTTAACGTAGGATTACGTTCTTCAATAACGGTCCTCCGGAAAGAAAAAAATTAGAGTCATTCGCGAGTTATAATTCTGGCAGCGCGTTAAACCCAGCAGCAGTAAACAGTTAAACAGAAAAGTACCAAACTGTGCCAAAAAAAAAAAAAAAAAAAGAAAAGAGGTAAGTAACGATAAGTAATCCTACGTTAAAACCCCGCGGTAGTTTCGTTAGAAGAGACTACCTGGAATATTTTTTTATTCGTCATTTATTGTTGAAATCTTTTATTTGTCTTTAATTACTTCCTATTTTAATTCTCATATTTTAGGGGGTATATAAAATTTTTTCCCATGGTGTTCAACAACCTCGAGACTTTGATTTGATCGCTGCATGTTTATCAAAAGATATAGGCATTATGGTAGACATAAAGACTTCTAAAGTTATTTTTACAGAAATATTTTTAAAACTTAGATAAAAATGAAGCACCCTAGAAAGCAACAGAAAGCGGATTAGGTTTAACAAAAGGAACTTTTAGGGCGTGGTGGATGGGGCTACAATATCTCCAGTGCTCCCCTAGAACTTGGTAGTAAGGGTCTCAAAACTCCATTAATTACAATTCTTTCTACTTATTATCTAAGATATATACGCACTCTATCCCAGGGAGGGAAGCGAAATAAAGACGCAGTCTTACCTTGAAAGCTTGATGGCTAGTCTCCCATATATGTCTCTCCCCTAGCATTCGGATCACGTTCTACAAGGAGGGTCATAACTCGGGCCCTCTGTTGACAACACCGCTGAACATTATGAACGGCGCGAGGCATGGTGCCCACTTAAGAGCGAAATAGATTTCGGGAAGGTTCTCTTCTTTATGTTTTGACTGAGATATGGAATTCGATATTAGTATCAACCGGACATAGAGCGTATGAGTCCTGATTTGCTGCCCGAAATAGGGGGGGGGGGGTGTTGTCTTGAATGGATTAACTCGTCCGAGATATTTCTTCGGCTCTCGTGTGCGGGGAAGATCTCAAAGATATCAATTAGTTATTGCTGTAATTAGTTTCACTGATAACTCAACTCCTCCTGGGAAATGAAGTTTAAATTAAATATAGGTGAATTAGTATTTCATCCGTTCAGGCATCAGACTTAAAAAGTCTTGATTAATATAATACTGTAAAAGCTTTAAAAATAAAATAAAAACTAAAAATTAAAAAAAATAAATTAAAAAATTTTTTCAGGCAGTCTCTTCTAACGAAACTACTGCGGGCTATTAACGTAGGATTACTTATCGTTGCTTACCTCTTTTGCATGTATGTATGTATGATGTATGTAGGTGTTATGTATCTATCTATATATATATATATATATATATATATATATATATTTATAATACATACGACGATCAATGTATACAATTGATGTAAAAAATGTATGTATATATATTTATAAAAGAATCGTAAGGAATATTTTTATACACAAATTAATGTAGAAGAAAATATTCAAATTAAATCTAATAGGACATACTAAAGAATAGTACAGTTTGAGGAACATTTCTTTTACTGCATTTTAATATTTTTTTGGACAATGTCCAATCGTCTGCCGCATTAGCAAGAAAAAAAATATTTTTTTTGTCTATTTAGTTTTTATGCACGTGACGATAAATTTATTTACAGTACCAGAAAAAGAAATCACGTTATCAGCATTTAATAAATTAAATTCTAAAAATTAATCTTTAAAAACTCACCAAAAATCAGAAAATAGAGGTAAAGATTCGAAAAAGATTTCATTTTAAAGGAATTTTTATCATCTGTGATATAAATTTCATAACCCTCAAATTATTATTTTACATGCAGACTTAAAAAAAGTTACTAAAACAGCTTAAAAATTTAACTTTAAAAAATCTACTAAGAATTTTGCAAAAATCTTTCTTAGTGCATCTCTACACTATAAGAAGAATCGCCATGCAAAATTTCATCCCTTTAGGTCCAGCGGTTTGGTCTATGCGTTGTATGTCAGTCAGTCAATCAGTCAGTCAGTGAGTCAGTCAGTTACGGAACTGTTTTATATATAACTATATATATATATATATATATATATATATATATATATATATAAATTTTTACGCATTTTGGTATTTATCTGTTTAACTGTTTACTGCTTGTCCAAGCGATACAGACTGGGTTTGGCACGCTACCAAAATTATAACTCGCGACGCATGACATCTGAAATTTTGCTTTCCGGAGGACCGTTATGGAGGAACGTAATCCTACGTTAAAATAAAATAATAAAAAGGATGTGCTCTAGATTGCAAAAAAAGTTAATTCGATGAGAACGGTCACTAAATATTGTTGGAAAAGACAAGTTCTACTTTTTAAAAATTCTCAGGACGTGCAAGAGAGTATAATTTTTGGCCTTACATACCCTTCCACCTAAATTACGGCCCTTTAGCTGTATTCTTCCGTATTTCGTTTTCCCCGGAAAATCCATGCGAAACTCAATATTTGAAATCCTCAAACAGAGATATACTTTCTTTTACGAGATAAAACAGTTTTTTAGTGTTGACATTGCACTCAAGAAAAGGAATTCTCATCTGTAACACAGAAGTTTGTCATATGAATTTACAGACAGGGAAATAAATATTTTTAATTATACTGGGATTCATAAAATGTTAACTAATTGTGTCTATTTAACCCATAAAAATGTATAAAAACTAATATTTGCTTATAATTCTGAAGGGAAACTTGGGTGTAGCGACATAATTTTAGAACAGTCATAACTCATCCACAATAACTGTAACATTTCCAAAACACTATATTCTTTGTTCTGCCCGTTTTTAGTGAACAAAATACTAGCTCCTCCTACGAATCATCATCTTTATCAACACTTTTAAAACACTACTTTACATAGGACTGCCCTTCGCTATAGGGTCAAAAGACTTGAGAGGGGAAAAAAAACAAAAGGGAAAATATTCCCTTATAATCTCAGAACGCACACGAATTGCATTGATGATAGGCAAAAATTAACAATCTTCGATACGAATGATGAATTTCAATTTACTGTCTAGACTCCTACAATGAGATCTAATCTCCATTTTGGTTAAGGGTCTTTACTTAGATCATTGGATCAAATTATCAGATAAGGACTATCTTTAATATTTTATTGATATTATAGCCTAAGAACATTTGAATCAAAAAGTTTTTTTTTAAATAGTATCAACCATATTCCTGAAATATAACTTGTTTTATATTATAAAATTTTCTTTTCCTAATGAAGCTTCTTACTTGCAAAAAGTATACCAAAAAATTTTGGTGGTCATGATGTGTTCCGTTTACTCAAATGCTAAAATAAACTATTGCAAATTCAATAAACTTTTGTTCGAAAGAATTTACTATATATATATATATATATATATATATATATATATATATATATATATATATATACACTATATTTATATATATATATATATATATATATATATATATACACTATATTTATATATATATATATATATATATATATATATATATATATATATATATATATATATATATATATATATATATATATATATATATATATATATATATATATATATTTATCAATAAAATTTGTTTTCAGCTTTGTACTCCCTGTTTATAGTGAGAAAAACTGTCATGTTTATGCAGTTTTTAACTGAAAAGATTATTCTTAAAAATGAATGAATGAATATTTTTTTTTTCACAAATCGCATAATTCTAAAGGTTGTTAATATACATGAGCTTGAGTTTTAAGTGCTGGGAATCTAGAGATTTTTTTAACTATATTTCAGGATTCGAGATTCTCTTGCTCAGTTAACTGTCATAGTTATCAGAAACACGTACGCTCACACATATATATTCATATACGTGCACAAGTATGCGCTTAGTTAAAATTGCAAATTCCCATAAATATATTGTAAAAGATTTCTCGGGTTCATTTAATGTAAGAAATTTAAAGTATGCCTAAAGTTTCTTCCCTTGGCTTAGTATGTGTGTGATCCATTGCAATGAAATATGTTTACATGCTTTAAGTATAAACGAGTCACGCTCGAGAAATTTATTCCACCTAAGTGCCGTTTTCCGTTCATTTACATGTCGGAGAAAAGTAATAATCGTGGACTCCAACCTCTAAATGGCCACGACAATTGACTCCTGACCTGTTACCTACAATTCTGGATTTTCCCACGTAGCCTTTTTCTTTCAGTCCTCTTATATGTCTGTCTCTTTGTAATTAAACTGTGACATACGTGCAATTTTATTTTTTAACATATCTTTGCTAAATGTAAAGGATTGTCGTTGCTCACTGATATGGAGCCAATTAAAGAACAATTCTTTTTCTTTCGATACGAAAGCAGCTGGCATTTGTGATCGCTATTTTCCTGGTGCAATAAATTATCTCTTTTGATGTTAGGCAAATAAATATTTGTTAGACATCTAGAATACTTAATTTTTTTTTCTTTTCTATTTTAATTTAATTAGTTCTCTGAATAAATTTTCCTGTGTTTAACATATTAAAAGTTATAGGACAATACGCAAAAAGGCTTTATTATTGTCTCTTCTTTTTAGCCATTCTTTCGAGGTTCATTATATCACGAGTGGTTACAGTTGAGCACTAAATTCATAGATATGTTGAGGAGGGTGAAGCTATACAGTAACTGACACTTTTTTTTTAAAGTTATTACTAAGATGTTAGATCACATATCCAATTTTAAAGCGACACAGGAAGATACGTACAGTATTATGCAAGTTAATATCGTAGCAAGAAATTAATAACGATATGTGAATACAGATATATTTCGTTACAATTATCTCCTCTCCCATTTCTAATGTCAGACAATTTCTACCGCAATATCACATTACGACTTTTTTTTCTACACGAAGGATTTTTCAAATTAAAGAATAAATGTTCCGGTTTACGAATAGCTGGAGAAATACGCCGCAAGTGGCCAAAGAAGCTTTAGATATTTATCTTTATTTTGCTATTTTTAAGTAGGTTTTGTAGAAATTCATATGAATAACTATCGATTTTTAAAATATTTTTTAACGGGAAACAAAATATAATTTTAGCATCAAAGCGGGTCTTTCCCAATCATAAAAAACAGTTCATTGCTATAAATACCGAAAATACAAGGATTTATTGTTTTCCATAAGTATATATATATAAATATATGTGTGTGTGTGTGTTTCTTCTTACATCTGAAATAGTTACATTGTGCCCCTAGCGATGGAAGTATTTAAATTCAAAATCTACATTTTGTAGGATTTTAATTGTATTAAAGTAATTTGGAGCTAATTTATTTTCAATTATCTGTCTGTCTATGTACTTCTCTATCTGCATATATATATATATATATATATATATATATATATATATATATGTATGTAATTGAAAGTAATAACGGATACAAATTGCACTAGGTTGTAATAACACAATTATAATATATTTTATCGGGATGCCTCTATATTTCAAATCTTTGATGTATTACTTTAATTTACTAATATAAGAAATCAAGGTTGAGAGCGTTCTTTGCCACTGCAAGGATAAAAAATATTCAGGTTAATTGTACAGAATTCACATTTATATGGGAAGTTAATATGTCTATAACCTTAATACACAAGTGAACACATCTAAATTTATATCTTTACCTATACATTACCGATGTTTGATATTTTTCCTAGTATGCAGCTGTTTAATGGCTACTTGAATTTTCGTGCTTGTTTTGGGAAAACACAGAAACCGCTTTTAACATGCCACGAATGCAGGATAATACAACATGTAAAGAGATTTGTCTCAAATATACTCAAAACATCTTCATTCGAGTACTGTCGATCTCCTGACCCCTGATTCTCCACGACAGGTTGACACTCGACCTATAAACAACCGATATCGTTTCCCACGTCTCTCCTCTCCCTGCCAGTACTTCCTCGAGAGAGACCCGGGGGCGACTATTTTATATCTCCAGTCGCCAATTACGGGGTGACGCATTGCATGCTCAGGTTGTACGCAAGGCATAAAAGCAAAACGAATGGCATTTTTACATGTCATGCACCGCAAATCACTCTGGTCAAAAGACATTTTCGTGAACTATTATGAGGGCCTTTTTTGTTTTGTTTTTTGTACATTTCGATTTCCTTCCCCGGCGTTTTAGGGAATTTTGCGTAGGGTAAATCTGGCTCCTTAGGTCATTTTGTAAGTGCATAGGTACTTTTTTTGTATTTCGTATTGGATGTGAAAATATTAATGCAGAGTTTGTTAACCTTAATGATCAATTCCGTTTCATGCGATCTTTGTGGTATTTAATTCAATGCATATAGATTGATATGTATATCTAATATTGGAACCATTTTCTGTATATGTGTTTCTTTTTTAAAAATTAAATCATATCAAACAATTTATTTTTTTTATTTTTACTATTTCACGTATAATTTGAATGAACACATCAATTATATATATGTATATATAATTGATTTCAATTATATATATATATATATGTGTGTGTGTGTGTGTGACTGGCTTGGTACAAGAAGTGACTAAGTCAGTTTTTTCCAAGATAACTTTGTTTGCTTATGTCTCTTTAAAAAAAATATTATTTTTAATGTAAGAAGTAACAAGTCTGTCCGATACTTTAAAAGTATTTTCTAAACCATTGTACATACTTGAGTACTTCTTACATTAAAAATAATATTTTTTGAAAGAGACATAAACAAACAAAGTCATCTTGGAAAAAACTGACTTAGGCACTTCTTGTACCAAGCCACAGATATATATATATATATATATATATATATATATATATATATATATATATATATATATATATATATATATATATATGGGAATTCAGGATTAGTAATCGTTTAACTACATCTATGAGACAGCAATACTTCGGGCTAATTTACTCGTAGGGTAATCTCCAGAAGAAAATGTATTTAACACAATTCTGTTTTGCATGTTTTTTCTATCAGAAATATGCAAAACTAATAAAATTAGTTCACCCATGTGTAATTCACGCTTGCTATTATAATGTCTAAAAAGAAGGAGGAAATACAAAAAACAAAATTGACATATTTCTTAATGGAGTAATTGCTCTTAATTTTTCTTAAGAATATAGCATATGGGTAATAATAATTGTTTTTTCTCTATCTAAATTCATGTTTGTTCTACATTACTCTGGGGCTGTGGTATGTAAGGCTTATATAAACCTTGGCATGTTTTCAAGATTTTTAAAAATATCATGGTTCATTTAGCTACTGGTTCTACAAAATATGATTTAACGACGGAGCAAATTTTATTCTAACACTTCTTTATTTTTTTTAATAATAATCTTCATCGTTTCATAATTTGAGATAGTTTTGAATGGTAACACACGAGCTAGTGTTCTTTTAGTACATACAAATGTAAATTAAAGTGAGAGTCAGTATGTTTGAATCTTCACGTATCTTAATCAATATTTTGTTCTTTAATTTAAATACTCATTCAACTCATTCAAAAACAGTTTTGCAATGCCTACGCGTTTTCTCGCGGCTTTGTCAAAGACATCCGCAAACCTCAAAGATGTTTTCCCCTCTCGTAGGGACATCCTTTTCCCCAGGTTAACGAGCGTCAATAAAGTGCTTAATAGATGTACCTGAACCTCATGTTTGGGGTCGAAGGTGATCCCCTTGAAATATGTCATCAAATAACTGGAAGACAGCTGGATAAATTTCTCGCCTGGTCTCAAACGAACACAGAAGCACGGGATTGGTCTTGTACGGCAGCACTCATCAGGGTGTGCCTGGTCTTTGTTTCAAGGCCGAAATGCCTTTATGGGTCATCCTCGAGGGATATTAAGATAAGGATTGTTGGTGCCCTGAAAAGTGATTGATGCAAGCAACTTCTTGAAAAAGATACTGTGTATGTGAGATGGCGGAGAGAGGTTAATTTACTTTTCTAAGAACGCAGGGTTGTAACTCTTTACAGGTGCGACGAATGAGAAAGATATTTTGCCATATCTGATCTAGGATAGCACCACTAAATATCAGTGGTTCTTATAGACGAACACAAAATATCAGTGGTTCTTATAGACGAATAAGTCAAACTTAACTAAATTTAGAAATTATTTTGAGGAGCAAATAATGCTGTTAATTTTAACGTAGGATTACGTTCCTCCATAACGGTACTTCGGAAAGGAAAATTTCAGACGCTAAAACCGTCCGTCCATCCGTCCTCGCGAGTTATAGTTTTGGCAGCGTGCCAAGCCCAGTCTGTATCGCTTCGACAAGCAATAAACAGTTAAACAGAAAAGTACCAAAATGCGTTAAAATTTTGACATACATATATGTATATATACGTATATACATACGTACATATATATATATATAGATATATTTATACATAACAAATACATACATATACACATACAAGATTGGTAAGCAACGATAAGTAATCCTATGTTAATAACCCACGGTAGTTTCGTGAGAAGAGACTACCTGAATTTTTTTTTTCTTTAACTTATTTTGCAATGCCTTAAAGCCCGCCTATTTAGTGAAGAATTTCCACTATTCCTTAATATTTTCATGTTCAATATCGATGGAAATAGGATGTACATTTTAAAAGTAATTTTGGGCAGTTTCGGTGTAGTCTTGACGTCAAAGCAGTTTTGTGGTAAATAAAATATATGCCTATAATTAAAAGACATAATAAAAAAATCTGTACCATGTTCAAACATTACAAATGTTATATAAAGACAATTAAAAAATGTATATCAAGAGAAAAATACAAATAACAAGAATGGAATTTTAAAAGTGAGAAAAACAAACATAGGAAAAACTGTCCTTTGATAACTATAAAACTCTCTTAGAAATCGTTGTCAGCAAACTGTATTTAGAGCACATTATGAATATTACATTTCCTCCTGTGAACGTAACCAATTCTAATTACAAGATTAAGCACTCGCACTGGTATTTATAGCTTACGGCGCAGTCGAATCTTCATTTTACAAATGCCATTTAGACAAACATAACTTTGAAACATACTTATGTAAAACATTTTGCGCAATGAAAATGGAAATATCCATTCAACTCAAACAGATGAGATTTATCTTATAAACATTATTAAAACAATCTCAAGATTTAAATAAAACGACGTTAATTTAAAACTGAATTTTAGGTGATTGTAATATTTATAGCATCTAAGAATAGAAACTGGGAATTTTTTTAATCTCTTTTAGGGCTGCTTTGGATTTTCCTGTAGCGTGACAATTGTTAGAATGTTTGTCCCTTCTACATAATGCATGAGAGTTGGTCAGGAAGCTTTCTCCATCCATACTTGCGTAAACGAATGCTTTTTAAAGTTACGTGTTGAAGATTATTTTAAGCTATACGTGTACCCCTAAGTGATGTTTTGTTTTAAAAAACCGAATTGGAATATCATATGCTTATTGCTGGACCAGGTTTAAATAGAATTCACCCGTCAAGGTTTGAATATAGTGACCCCCAACTTTGCGTGCTTGTTTTAAAAGTTTCCGCTGTGTTTTTAGAAGTGTACCAGTCATGTTTTAGACATTAAAAAAAAAAAAAGTGTCTGTATGTTGACCATCTGCTAAGAGAAAATTCTGTCCCAGCTTAGAAAAAGAAGAAATTCCAGAAGATCTATATTTCCTACCCCTAATTTAAATTTCATACGGTATTATGAATGCTTGATGCGTGGAATGAAAAAGTTTTGACAGACTACTTTATAAATAAAGAAATTACTGAAATGCGTTTATTTTCTTTATGAATAATGAGTGAAAATTTTGATGGGAGAGGCAGATTGGAAATAGAAAGTGAATAAAATAAAAATTCTTGGATTTTCCCTTAGCAGATATATGGATTATATTAAAGAGTAATATAAAACTTTGGATTTAAAAAGAGGTTCGTCAAGTGTCCTGAGCTAATGCTCACCTAATCAGAGTTTTAATAATATTTCTTGGCTCAGTTAAGGTATGTATCAGCTCAATGATATTTTGACACTAAGAAAATATATGTGGGATGGTTTCAGTTAATATCACTGTATACTGTATAGTTTTCTCCAAATGAAGATATAGAGGTAATAGTAATAAGCATTTTGAAATTGGATATGTATGCTCTTTACTAAGCTTCTTCTTTTTTTCCTTGGAATTGATGATAGACCGTATATTTTTGTTAAATTAAGTACAGAGAAAGATCTTTCGAATCTTAAAGTTGCTTCATATTGCATGAAAATTATTTATTGCATTCTAATATATTTCCTGTTTCTACAAATGTATAGATTTGTATATGCATAGTTTATATTTATCATCTGTTGGCACGAATTTCTTTCAATCAAGGTATTTGACAGATATTTTATCTTCCTACGCCATTTTTTTTTTCATTATCGAGCTTACGGTCGAGACTTGCCTCATACAGAACCGTAATATGAACATAGATTCGTCATTTATTTCGTACCCATGATCTGATCTTCCAATAGTTGCTTGAGTATATGTTACCTACGTACTACATTTCCACAAGTTGAATAACCTCTCAAAATACCTCTTCTTGAATCTCAAGGTTAAGAAAATATCTTCCATGTGTCTCATTTTTTCTTCTTCTTCTTCTTATGAGTGACCTTAGATTCTATTTTGGGATGTGCAAATTGATTTCCAGAGGACGGCTTTTCACAGGCATTGGTATCATTCCTTTATCACAGACCCTTAAATAAACAAGAATTTGCAGGTGAAAAATAGCAACTGTTGACTTGCCGTTACTTTTCTCCTTTCTTCGCCTTCATCTTAGATTCACCCGGGGTCCCAGTTTTTTCTTTTTTTTTTTGTCCACAGGTTCCTATTCTCACCTGCCCGCTAGATGTGGAGTAAAGAAAAAAAACCGTATGACTGTCTCTCTGCGATTTTTTTTTCTATTCTTAATCTTTATAAAGCAGATGAATACACGCAGAAAGATGTGGAAATACGATGTTTAATATGGTTTTGTGTTTGTGACAGCCAAGGGGAGGTTAATACTTTGATTTGATATTTTTTTTCTGCATGCTAAATGTCTCTTTTGTCACCCCACGGATCAAACAAAGTGTCGGTTGGCTTAAGGTCTGAATAGCTGCAACTGAAATATTGTATGGATCAGAACTTTTTTGCCGTCAAAACATTCCGAGATATATTCTTTTGACGAGAAATCTAGTCACAGTGTTGACAGATATTGCACAGAGAACTTGTCAGTCAATTCACAACTAGGAACACTAGGGGAAAATTCCGTATTTTGATGGAAATTTTTCAAAAGCTCGTACATCTGGTTGATAGATGAATACGAGTAAATATGAGAAACTTCCTTTTCACAATGATGCATTATTTTACTTTTTGAGCTTGTTAATTTCAATTCAACTACACATATTATGAATAATTTTCCTGTTCATTTATAAAAATTTCAATATATATATATATATATATATATATATATATATACAAAAAATAACATTTTTAATAAAAACCAATCTGTCTTTATTGCGGAAAAAAGGAGAGGGTTACTCATATAAAGAATATACAATGCTATATCTGCCGCGGTTATATATATATATATATATATACACGAAGGATTGTATCCTAAAGTTGTATACTTTAATAAGAGCATAATCTGTTTATTCTTATGAGATGATTAATGATATTGTTTTTTATAAATACTGATTTAAGTATTATAGAATTTTTTTTTTATAGTTTTGAAGTTCAACTAGTTCAAAATATAATGAATACTTTAACCATATAAATAAAATCAACTCTTTATTCTCATGTATATATATATATATATATATATATATATATATATATATATATATATATATATATATTAATTTATTTATTTATTTATATACATTCACACACACAGGCATTCATTTACGCCTGTGAAAAACAATCTTTATTTGGATGCTAGCATAATTTTTTTTCAAGCATCCAAATTGCTTCCTTTTGAAGCATATTATCAGATCCTAAATTTTTTTCTGTCTATAAATGGAAACGTGATATTTCAGACTTCCAACATCATATCAGAATTGCTCAAAATTTTAAAGAAGAGTACATGTCCTTTCATCCCCAAATTTCGCCGAACATTTCATAAGCAAATTAGTCTTTAAAAAAAAGGATACATTTTATCGACGATAAATGCAGCTTTGATTTATTCCCATTGCGCCTGGTTTGAAAACTTTACCAACAGCACTTAACACTTAATTCTTCTATTTAGTCGACAAAATTGTTTTCTGCAACTTCCCAGTAACGCCTTTCTCCGGGGGATTATTCAGTAACAAAGTTTTGGGAGAAAATAATTCAATCAACCTCGTGGAGTAATTCGTTTATTTCGATTTTAAAACGGTTTTTCTTTCAGGCGACTTCTCTTTTAAAAAATGTACTCATAATCGTGATTTAAATACCGTAATTTTAAACTCCTTCCAAAGTTGTCCAAATCAGCTAAAGTTTCAGTCCATATTACTTTGGATTGGTTGGGGGGAAAGTCCCATTTTTAACTTATTTTCTGCATGTGTGTGCGCGTTTTTTTTAATGGAATCTTTGTAATTCATTGCTTTTGAACTTAGAAAATTTAATCCGCTTTCGAGAATAGGGGGCAAAAACTTTGAAACTAAAGTTTTTAATTTCTCAATTTTTATGTTTTAAAAATAAATAAGTATACACAAAAGTAATCTGAATGCAAAAAATGAATGCCTCAAAATATGATCAATTTTTTTCAGACTGTTATTTTGCTGGATTTTAATCAGTATTGAAATTATCAGTGATTCTTTTTTTTAAACAAAAATAAAAACTCTTGTTATGTTACTGTAGAAAGACTAAAGAACGATTCTTTATGACAAATGCTTTAGTGCAGAGACGCAAGTCAGTCACACAAAATCTTATCAAATCGCACTGAAAAGAAGAGATTAATGCCACGAGGCGGCAATCAATTCCTGCTGCACCCCACTGACTTTCAGAAACTGACCCTCCGCTATCCCAAGTAAATCTCCTCCTAATAGTTGCAACTTTGAAACTATAAAGACAACTAACTGAAAAGAAAATTTTTAATTTTTAGAAGCTCTGTAAATTTTGCTAATGTTATGTTTTTATAGCTACAAATAAAGAAGTACAACTCTGGCATGAAATTAAATTAATGTTCATTTTCACAATTTTTTTAAAAAATTCACATTTATTTTAAATTTTACGCTTAGAACTTTTAAAGAGTCCCTCCTATTAATAGTTTCTAGGATTTCTCTCTTAGTTTTGTATTTATCAGGGATTATTCGCACATGCTCTAAATTTATCATCGTTCAATCTAAGTACCCATTGAATATTTAAAATTAAAATAATTTAAGCAGGCATCTTCCCTTAAATCTTTCGATTTAAAACCTAGCCAAAATTTCTCCGTATATTTTAAAAGCCTGTTCAATAAATTTTCTAAATACATGAGTGGATTTTACCATATTAACGCTGAGAAACTGTCTAAAAGTATTCCTCTCTAGATGATGTTTTGGGAAACACGAAACTTTCATTTGAGTTCATTATATTTATTTGGGCAATGACATCCAACAAAAAGCTTTCCAGCTTATTCAAATAGCGAAAACTTTCCCAGAATTTTGAACAGGTGACAGCCGTTCGCTGTCCAACCAAGCATGTGATTTCTATATCACCGTCATTTATTTTTTGTAACAAACAGAATGTGTGAATAGTAATATCTGAGCTACTTGAAAACAATTACCCTTTCTCGTATGCAAGTGAGGAAACACAAATAAATAATTAAATTCCCCTTTCAATCCCTTAAACAGAGTTCCCGTAATCTCCTCATCAAAACCAATCTGCCTACTTGTGAGAGGAAACGTATTTATTCCATATCAAAAAACAATAAATTAACGCCTTAATTGAACACTCTACCTATTGCTTAAAAGCTCATTTCCAAGTCGGAGAAATAAATTTCTATAACAAGATTACGCCCCGAACAATGTACCATTGTGCTTGCTTGCTTTTCCACAATGCAATTGCGGCACGAGTTACAACGTGCAAAGTCAAAATTAAACAAAAGGAGAAGCGTCTGAACCGTTGTATCCGGAGTCGAGAATTATGTGTTTCCAGTTGCTTATCTCATTTAAAATAACAGCAAAGAGCCCAATTTAATAGACTGTCAAAAAATGTTTTATGTCAGATCTGGAGAGATGATATCGAGCTATTTCATTTGCATTCGCTGCGGTCATAGACCAGAAGCCAAGCGTGAATGCCAAGTTATCGTCTGGGGATCGTGGCATCTCGCATTGTGGTGTCTCCCGTATATTGTGGTTTCAGTCCCAGCATACGTCATCTCGAACTAGGAGCTTTCAGCACGCGCTTTCACGAACGATCTTCACTCTTGTGTCGTTGTCAACGAATTTACCAGCGAACAAAGGCCAGTAATCGGAGGATTTCATTTTACTGTGTGCGGACGCATTATTTATAGGAGTGTTCGTGCGTACAGGGACCGAGACTGAATCAAACGGAAGTTAAGAGGAGTTAATATGATTGCACACAATAATGACAACACGTTGTAAACAAAGATAAGATACATTTCTCCTCAAGATGGTGAGAGGAGAAACAGATTCGAATGGCATCACTTCGTATTCATAAAATTTATGCATTTTTCTCAGAGGTTTGTAATCTATCTTTAAAAAGATAGCTACCCATTCTGTTACCAATGACCAGAACTTCATAGTGATTATCTTCATTAACCTCTTAGGGGATTACAAAGCTTTTCGGGTAGTGCCATGTCATAAAGTCTTTTGTTATACTCTCGCGCATTAATATAACTCATGAGGATTCTTGGGCGATATATGCATGGCATAAACACAAAGAATCGGACGTTTATACGGCCCGAGTGAGGATAGTGGAAATGAGAGACAGACAGGCAGAAACAAATATTATATTTAGTTTAAGATGTCTATAACTTTATCATCTAGAAAGGAATCTGCCTGGAATATAATAATTTAGTATTTATAGGGAAGTGATATAAAATTTATCCGCTTATTAAAACATGATGAAAACGTCAATTGCATTCCGGCCGATGAATGTACTATAAAACAAAAATGAGTAAAGCTTGAAAAAACTGTACAAAAATACCAAAGTTATCAGAGGATAAAAGTGAATAGTGATAATACCTCAGCTTAAAAGATCTGTATGAGTAGGAAGGTCGATACCGATATTTGAATAAATAAAATTTAATTTCTCTTTGTGAACGTTTGCCTTGTAACAAGCTGAAATTATCATCTCTCTTTTCCTCACACATTTTTTATTAACAATACAAAGCATTTAAAAATGTATCAGACCTTTAGAATATTTCTAATTGAGGATAAGTGAATACTAGGTCCACCTTACCTTTAAAAGTTTCAGAATTATTATCAATTCCTAGACAAAAATCAGTAAAAACGGGAAAAGTAACCTTTAAAAATAATGATTCCGTTAAGGAATGAAACGTTTAATTGAATAACTCTAAAAAATCTATACCCTTTCATTGCTTAAATTTCTTTAAAACTCTTATCTTTAAGGACATTTTTCATACTTATACGGTATAAATCTTTATAAAATAAAAGCACTACTATAGAAAAAAGAATAATACTTAATAGCTAAACATCAAACCATCATTTCAATCTTCAAGTATAAATGGATAAAACAATGAAATTTTTTTTATCATTTCTTTAACTTGTTTCTCTCAAATAATGCCTATGAAAGTGCTCTTAAATTTTGCGATTTTTTTAGGTACAATTTAATAAAATTTTATACTGGAATAACTAAAAATGTTTGGATACCAAATTTATAGCATTTAGTGATTACGGCGCAGCAGAGGTTCGCATGTAATACTTATCAGCGAGTCTGAAAGGACGAAAAATGCCCTTGTCAAAGAGGTAATATTCTCATCCTGTCCATTCTTGCCCATTTAAACGTTTCTATTTGCCGATACGTGAGCAGAAATGCAATTTGCCCTGTTGTCATGCTTTACAGCATTATATCCCACTTTGCGTTTCTCTGTCACATTTCTTACCATCACTTTTTGCAGCTTCTTGACTGGTTGGGCAAAAATATAGATTCCTGATTATCTGGTTGATATACAACTCACTCCTCCAGAGTCCGTGGGATGTTGCCACCCCAAAAACCATAATCATGCATCAGCCCCCTAGTTTTGTCATGCAAATGTGACAGTTGCGCTTGTCACTAATGCACGTCAAGACGTTACTAACACTCACGTGTCACGCCACTGTCATTGTTTAAAAGCGGCATTAACCCCTGCGGTTTTTGCTTGCTCCATTTTTATGATCCCGCCCGATCAAAGGGTTTAGACGAAGAAGATAAAAAAAACACACACAAAAACTAATCGATGGAAATGGTCTCACGAATGGGAGTTTAGAGACTTTAAGGCTGCCTGGCGTTGATGTGATGACTTATATTAAAGGTATGGAAGAAGGTTTTTTATTTATTATTATTATTTTTTTTTTTGAAGTAGCGAATGGAAAAAGTAAATATGAATTTACAGATTTTTATCTTTCATTAAATGATGAGATTAAATAAGAGCTATTTTAATAGTTTTTCAAGATTGTGATTGAGCTGTCATACAAAAACTATGTACTTAAAGCTGTCGTGTATTAACCCCATTGGATTCGCTCCCCTCAGTGCTAACCATTGGAGAAAATTTGCCTACTATCCACAGCTACATAAATTCTGATAATCCAATAAAGATGGTATTTTCAGATAGCTTGAACTTTTCTGCACCTTGCAACAGGATTCATTTCATCCACCAAAGATTATAAATTTCGTCCACCAAAGGAATTTATGAGAGTTTAAAACACACTATCCCAGATTTTTTCCCCCAAATAATTTAAAATTTTAAAATGTTATTTGCATGTAAAAAAAAAAAAACGAAAAATTCCCAAAGGTGTAAAATTTTTTTCTATATTACGGAGTACAATTTAAGAAAAAAAAAATTTATATCTAAGTCGACAATCCTTGTACAAATTTTTGAGTGTGTTGTGGCTTATTCTCCTTGACCGACAGTATATCAGATCAAGTCCATAAAGGCTATTCGGCAGAAAGGTGCGGCTCCGGTTTTGAATAGCACCACAAGGGTCGGAGTCCGTCTTGGCTAAAGGACCGGTCCCGTAATTTTGAACCGATTCAAGTGACGAGACCGGTACACTTGACCCCGCACCTCCAGAGGTAAATTTTGAGAACTTGGAGAACATTGCAGCCATGGCAGATTTTTCGTGCACTAGCCGCCATTAGCGTACACGGCGGTCGCTTTGTCAGCGACCGGCATCGAACCAGAGACGTTCAGATCACTGGCTCGCTGCCTTTGCCAATGGGGCCACCGCGCCCCATAGGTAAATAAGGTTAGTGAATCCAATAGGGTTAGTTTACAGCAGCCTTTAGCAGTATAATGGGTTTCATAAGTTGCTTATAGAACTATAACTGAAAATCCTTTGATCGGGCATTAATATTTCTACGTCCTGGAGTCGAATATAAATTTTTGCTTATTATCCCGACTCTATTTCATTACAAGAACCGAAAACATTTTATATTGCATAACTCGATATTGGATATCCCCTCCAAATTCAAACTACCACTAGTTTGCCATATTTGATCCTACTTATAATATAGATCTTAATGTGTTTTTCTTCCCGTTTAACCCCGACACTCGAGAAGTTAATGATATAAAAGAGCAATAAAAAATTATTTTATGACTTCTGTAAAGTACATAAATCATTTTTTTATATAAGAAATAATATTCTTAATTCATTTTAATTTTTTATTGCCTTTTTTATAAATTATATTTTACTATAAGTGTTCTTTCATTTTTATCTAATAGATAATTTTTTTACCGATTATGAGAAAATTCCGTAAATAAATAAAATATATTTAACGTCATTTTGACCAATCATAATAGAGAATTGTCATATTAGAGTATTATAATGGCACAACTTTTGTGTCACTTTGATACAAAGGTGAGAATTATTTTCCAGTCGATCCGATCTAGAGTGCAATCTAACTTTGATAACGCTGCTGAGAACCTAGTGTGTAAAATACATCCCGTCAAGGACTTACCAAAGATGTAAAAATTGCAGTTCAGATTGATAACAGCGGACTTGTTTGTACCAGTTACGTCCACCAATATTTTTCTCTACCGGACAGCTCAGGCCCAATGTGAGACCGTGATGCAAAGGATGACGTAAGCTAGATGCAGGGGCGATCAAGTGAATTTTTAAAAGCGAGCCCCGATAAACGGTAACGTAAGGATATCCAGAATGGGATGTGACCTGTGAAGAAAGCTTCCTAACACCGGGATCGTGAACACTTTCGACTCGATGATCAAAGTATTTCTGAATAATTAACGAATAAAGATGCAACTGAGAACATAGAGGGTTCCCTCTAATCTCTTTTCTCTCCCCTCCGTGAAATTTAAATTTCATAATCAATGTTTCCGGTTCTGCCGAACATCATTCGACATTCCCAATTCCTGTTGTTATGAACTTCCACTTTTGATGCAAAGTATAAAAGTTTTCAAAATTCAGGTGGCGACCGCATTTCGCAGAGAAAAGTAGGGGGAAAGGGGGGACGTTTTCGAATCACGTGACTCTTGCTCTGCACTAATTTGTCAGCGTAATTAAAGCGTTCCGTTCCCCGGGCACGATCTCAGATAAGAGATCTCTTGATGGATAGCTCGAGACCTTTCGTTGCGCGGGGCCCAGAATTATGGTAATGGTTTCTGCAATAGCAAACGCTCTAGAATCTGAAATTGAAAGTAGAGAAGACTGTGGCGAGAGCTGTTGAATTTGGCGGCTTTGAAGGATTGCTCCGGGTAATTAACCTCTCAGACGAGTACCTCTCTCTCCATGAACTTCAAGAGGAGTGAAGTTCGTCTAGGCGTGTTCCAAGGGGTGGTCTCAGAAGTCCAAATAAAGAGATGCGAATAAGACTCGACAGTTTCCTAGGAGGGAATAGCGTACACACTTGTTACCTCTGTTCCTTAACATTTGTCATTTCAGATCCGGGGAACAACTTTTCAGTTGACGACTGGGTAAGGAAATGCTGCTCGGAAGTGATTGTCAATAAAGACGATACTTTTTGTTTACCATCAACATGGTTTGAGAGCAATAATATATTTGTAGTGAGGAACATGGAATTTAAATTTGTATTTAGAGTTTGAATAATTCGGATTAATTTACTCTAGTTTTCTGATTGTGAAAAACAAAAGCATTTAATCGTTAAACAGATTTTCTTTATAGTGTGTGTATATGATTGGAAGAGATACGTAAATTTCGCATAAAAATATCGAAATTTCGCAACAAAAAAAAATACAATACAAAAAATTTGGCATTTATTCACAAAAAGAAATATAAATTAAAAAATTTTGCGTTTATCAAAAAAAAATTACTGTTTAACTTGAATTTTGATTGGTAAGTATCAGATTTCTTAGTTAAAAGCTAAGATTGTAGTAGTCTCCACATTATGTTCCTTAAGTCTTTGCCTTCTGTCATTAATTATTACGTTTTACTTACTAAAATGTCTCAGCACTCTGTTATTGGAAATATAGAAGCTTTGTATAGCTGCCTTTGCAAAATTGAGGTAGCAGCATTTCGTTGCAATTAAAATATGTACAACATCAACAAGAGTCTCTTTGTTGACTACCGTAAGTAGCTGAAATTTCCTTGAGTTTGGCACTCAATAGACGTTCTTAAAACTACTAAATTGATCCAAAAAACTTGATGGTGGATTTTTAAAGTTAGATTTTTAGGTTCGACATCGGTACGGGCAAACTGTCCAGGTAAAATTCGAAGCAAATCCAAAGGAGAGGGAGATTTCTCAGTTATAGACCTCGGATGGTCTTAGTTAAGCAATTATGTTAATAAATTATTACTATTATTACCTAATGTCGCCGAAAAGTAGTAAAGAAAAAATTTTCGCATTTATTCGCTCATATCGGCAAATTTTGCATTTATTCGTCTCTACTTCGTAAATACGAAAATTACGTATCCCTAATGATTGGTTAAAACTCAAAGAAATTCGTTGCCTGTAAAGACAAGAACGAACATAGTAGTGAAAAGAAATATATAAATTCAATAAAAATTTTATTATTTGCAACTCAGTATAAGGCTTGTTAAAGACTGAAAGAAGATAAATCCCTCTAAAATTTCAATATACCTTATCAATACTCACTGATACGTTACCTATGAGGGAAAGTGCCATCCACAGATTCTTACTTACTAAATGATAGCCATCAGAGATCAATCATATCTAACAAATCTATAAAACACCATTCGACAGTTGTCTGAAACCAGTCGTTTCTTTACCATTTTAGGATGACTGTGACATTAACAAAATTTTTAGAGAAATTCGCTATCGAGCTGGCTTCAATAAATTAATAATTATTGTTCATGTATAAGCCTAATAAATTTTGAATTACATTTTATCTATACGTTTTAGTTCTTGGAAGCCGATGGAACTGAAATTGCTTGAATAATACAAGTAAGGGGATTGCGTCGTCTCTGAAATGAACTACCCTTAGAATAAATAAACAAGCGGCACCACTGCCCAAATTGGCTTGAAAAGTTGCGCATTAGACGATCAGTCACACATAACAATGTCCCTCTAAAAACTCCATATCATTTCTTTGTTGATATTCAGGGGGTGAGAGGTGTCCGAGGCTATCGCATCAAAGCATGTCTCCCCGAACCAAAACATTGAAGGAATCAGTCACAATCTGATGTCTCCTAAGCAGTTAGCGCTCACGATTTCCACACGCAGAATCAAGGATGAAAAGAGAGAAAGAGAGCAAAAAAAGAGAGGGGGCGACCGTGCCAATAAATGTGCTGTTGATAATCGAACGCTTGCTTCCTGTCTGTAGAAAACGGATGTTGTTGATAGTAAACAATCGTCGGAGGAATATCGAAGCCGAAAATTTCACGAAGTCCGCATCCATCATAGACTGACTCCTCCTCTCCTGATTTTTTTGACGTTGACGAGACCGGTAAGACCGTACAAATAGGAACCGGTGTGTGGATGACCCCCTGCCACATTCAACCGTTCCTTTCTTCCCTTTTTAATACGTCATCAGGAACAGTTGTGGGTCAGTATTTTTGCAGATTTGTAGTGTATTCACAGAGTGGAGAGACGGAATAAAAAGTATTCTCAGTCGATTTTTTTTCTCCCTCTCTGCCTGTGAACGGAACTGTTTGCGATCTCCGATAATGGCATGTGTTTCCATCGCTCGTCACCGGCGTCACGCCTTGCTCAAGGTGGGTCGTGCGACAGTCATGTGATCGATGATGACGAATTAGGTTCGCCCCCTTCTATTGTTTTGAGGGGTCGCCCGCCACCCCCTTCCGAACTCCGTATGCCGTAACCATTGAAATTCGAAAGATTGATCAGAACCGCCAATATAACGCGCGTTTTATTGTATGAATGGACGACATAGGGAAATAATAAAAAAAAGTTATTCTTTGCCTTAAATTTATTCACTTCGATTATCCGTCCCTTTGCGGTCATCTGCAAGTTACAGATGACCTCATTCTAGAGTGTGTGAAATTTGTTGTCGATTCTTAGAAGTAGACTGTAAAATTCTTCCCTACACTCTAACTGAGGGCGATGAACCTTTTGTCATGTAAGTCTTTGAGTACATGAGTAACATATGTACATATGTGCATGCAAACAAACACACACACACAGATATATATATATATATATATATATATATATATATATATATATATATATATATATATATATATATACACATACATACATATATATATATATATAAATTTATTTATTCAGAAAAAGTCTCGGTTTGTATATTTATGTACATTTATATACATTTTGTGCATTTATGAATTATGTAGTTTCCAAGTGAACGTGATAACTTAAAATCTTTAAATACATAACATAACAGTATTCGTATAGTAAAATGTTCCCTTGCATGTATAAATTTGCTTAAAAAAATAACTGGCATGATAAAAATGTTGTTCCATATAATGAATTAAATATTGAAATTGTTACGACGTAGCGTTATTACAAAGAAATATTTGATTTGCTACGTTTGATAACGAATGGGATTCATGGTGATTTAAAAATTTTTATTATTTTCCTTAAAATTATTCCCATAAAATATCTGTCTTTTCTCATTTATAATGAGACGAAAAAAAAAACTTTCGTTCCTTGGAATATTTTATTTTAAGGAAAGTCTAGATAATGCCCCACCAACGTAACTTGAAATAAATTAAAACGTTAATAGAAGTTCAGCTAAAATCGTAAAATTGTAGAAACTTTTTAAGAAAGTTGGTTTATTTCCCGCTTTTTGAAACTGGAGATTCCGATTATGTCTGTAGCCTTAACATAGTTTTAACAATGATATGATCCATAACAAAAATTCGATGCTATATTTTTTCTCTCATTTTATTTATATGATATTTATTTTTCTCGTTGTATAACTTTTGAATACTATTCAAACATCAATTCTATTGTTATTCAATTTTTAAAAAAATCATAATATTTCATATTTTTAGGACCGTCCGGTAGTCAATGAGCTGAGGAGGGCCCTAACTGAATTCAATTCGTGCCCCCCCCCCCAAAAAAAAAAAAAAAAAAAAAGAAAGTTAGAAGCACGCTACGCCTATGGTCTAGATTGAAGTTTTACAATACCCTTGTTTTAAAGTTTCATACTCGTATATATCCTTTGATGCTATAGAAGCTTCAGCTGGTGCGAAACATCATTTGAGTATCTTATATACTTTAATTTTTTTCCTATTTATTTGATGTCATCAAAACTTTTTGCACATTGAGTTTTCCTTCCTTATAATAAAGTAATACGATAATTACATGTTTATATTTTAGGAATATTTAAGCAGAATAATACCTTGAAAACAAATTTTCAAATGTGAATCCTTTCAGGAACAATTTAAATACTTTTTTTTTTAACTTAACAGTTACTCCGGCTGAATATTTAAATTCTCAGTTTCCCTTCGGTAAAAATCACAAAGGCAACAATTCATCAAGTTCATTGTTTATGAATATTTATATTACTAACGAATCAAATTAAATTAATTCAGAACATCAGCCCATACGTTCTTAAAAATTTAAAAACTTCTCACCCTGAAATACATTTCCCTCGTGTTCCTGAAGTATATTCCCTTCCATAACGGCTAAAATTTCATAATACGAACTCGTTTAAAAATGCGTTCAAAATGCGTTCACTTTTCCTTCTATAAATAATATTCTTTTTCCACTTTTGATGTGTGGGGGGCAAGCGCGAGAACACCTGAAAAGAACTTAAAGAAACGAACGCGAGAGAGAGTGCAGCGAAATGAACTTAGCAACGTTTTGACGCACACTGCCTTTGCAAAAGGCAGAGCATTCAAAACAAAGTTTCATTCCCCTCAGCCCATTAATCAAGAAACAAAACCTGGAAAGGAAAATAAAAAAAAAAACTTTCCTTCTCTGAATACCTCTTTTCCCCGAATAATAGAGCTGCTTAAATTAATGTAATCCGGCATTTTAGTAGAGCAGTTAACAAAATTTCATAAAGCAAAGTTGATAATTCGGTCAGGAAGAAGAGAGAGGGGAAAAAAAAAACACCACCAAGGCAGCAATGTGGAAGGGAGAACTTAATTGATAAATTTTATAAGCCCTCAAACGGAAGAAACATTTTTACCAATTGTCGTGAGAACGGGGGATTTTTATCAGTCGGAGGAGAGTTTTGAGTGACGTAACTGTACGTTATAAATGAAGATGTGTTCCGGTTTTGCCTTAAAAATGTGCCGGAGGAGAAACATGCAATTATGCATAAATGTAGGGTGTGAAAGAACGCCAGCTATTGCTGAGAAGTCTAACGGTTTCTTAAAGAAAAGTGCATGCCAATACATTTAATCGTTTCGCCTGTAAATACACCGGCACGTTTTCATTTTGCCGCTGGAGAGGGACTGTTAACAAATTGAAGAAATGTCCGTTTAATAACGTCATTAGTTTCGTTTTCTGTCTGAGGTATTTTAATAAGACACCTCGATGACACTGCCGATATTTTTCAAGGCTATTTTTGAAGGGAACGATAGTGTATTAATTGATGTAATAAGTTGTTAAAGGCTGTTTTCGGTCATGTAAAGGTTTTTGGAAGTCGGACGATTAAAGCTAATGCGTTAAGAGTAAGATTAAAGTATTGAAATTGAATGAAAAAAATTAAATTACAGAAAATTATATGTTTATTAATTCGATTTATAAGATCAATACAGATTCTGAGAAATAAAGAAATTAAATTACTAGACTATATTCGAGCAATGTATTTAAAGAAGACATGGCATATTTTATAACTTCCGCAGTTAAAGAAGTAACATATGGGTACAGAACTCTATATTCTGACTGAAATTTGTTGTCGATTCCTATATTCTGACTGTAAAAATCTTTCCAACACTCTACCTGAGGGAGATGAACCTTTAGTCATATGACTCTCTGACTATATGAGCAACATGTGAACACACACACATACATATATATACATATATATATATATATATATATATATATATATATATATATATATATATATATATATATGTGTGTGTGTGTGTGTGTGTGTGTGTGTGTGTGTGTGTTTGTTTGTTTGTGTGTGTACGTACACATGTTTAATTGATTTTCATCGTTTTTTTCCCATTTATAAAGAACATTCAAGTTTGCATTCGTACCGCGAAATAAACGATTGCGTGTCAATCCAACCTTGACTCCAAGATAAAGTCATTTAAAAAATGCGCAGTATAAAATTAAACATTGTACTTTCAAGGAGTTTATTCAAACTGAGGCTAAAGAAAGCACCGAGAGTTTTGCTTTTATCTAACTACTACTGTAAAGATTAAAAAAATCACTACAGTTGATAAAAAATTAGCATTCCTAAAACTAAACTGCAGTCTCGAAGGGTAAAGCTCTTATCGGTAGCGTGTTACACAAAAAGAAATGAAAACCTTTATGTATGGCACAGTAATGAATTTAAATCATCATCTTACATATCTGGTGTTACAGAAGTCTCGATACATACACACACACACACACACACACACACACATATATATATATATATATATATATATATTAAAGTTACAAACTTCTCTAATAAGTAAAAGGTTTTACTGTAAGTAAATGAATAATGCGAGAAGAGTAAATGATATAATTTCGCATCATCCTTTATTAATAAATATATGAGATTACAAATTTAAACCATGAATAATGCTATAAAGAATTTTGTTTGTTGTAGAGACTGGTTCTGTAATGTGGGACTCGCATTATACAAATGTGGTTATAATAACCTTATGAGCTTAAAAGCGGTAAATGCAAATGAACTGCATTATTGCAAATTGCAAACCCTAATTAATCCATAGAATGTTAGTGTTTGGGAAATTATTCATTTAGTATATATATATATATATATATATATATATATATATATATATATATATGTGTGTGTGTATATATGTATATGTATATATATATGTATATATATATATATATATATATATATATATATATATATTATATATATATATATATATATATATATATATATATATATATATATGTGTGTGTGTGTGTGTATATATGTATATGTATATATATATATGTATATGTATATATATATATATATATATATATATATATATATATATATATATATATATATATATATATATATATGTATGTATGTCTGTATGTATGTATGTATGTATGTATGTATGTCTATATATTCATGTTTAGATAGTTTTTGATGTGATGCCCCTAGGCAAAACTGTCTTCCATAAAGGTGTCTGGAGGGTAATATTTTTTCACAGCAACGAGCTTTAAATATTGACACGAATTTCTGTGTTTAGAAATCGAACAAAAGTATTCGATTCGAAAGAGGCAGGCAATTGAATGGATTACGAGATCTCGATCATCTTCGGGGGGAAGCGGAGAACGCTGTTGCAACTCTTTTGCGGTCCCCCGGCTAATTAATTCGGCAGGCTGTGGTGTTCAATTTTCAATTAGCGTTTTACGGGCTAAAAACATAGGTAACCACGTGATCTGGAACAGGTGGGGGAGGCTTTTCTTCCCAGAGATTGCCCGCACCACCCAAAATAACAATCTCCGCATCAATTAGGAGCAGCCCCGCGTTTTGCTTTCTTTGAGAAATCCCTCTCTTTCTCCCGCATAATTCATCTCGTCTGAATACGAGGAGGATTCCATCTAGGTTGGGTTTTGCAGCAAATGAAGCTGTAATGGGCAAAGGAATCGAAAATCTTGCCAAACTTTGTGTTTTGGTTGTTATAGTGAGGGAAATCATGTATTGGTTTTGCCCCCCAAAGCGATAAATAATTAAGCGGGATTGATGGTTAATGGTTTTATCAGAAATCGGGAATTGTGGCCGGAAACTCTTTTATTTTTTTAGTAATGAGCCAACAGTTTCTACCACTCTTCTGCACCAGCATCGCCACACAAAGTTTTGAGAGAGTTAAGCACCCGCAAAAGCGTGTTTTCTGGGGGAAACAATTGAACAGTAATTTTTGTTTAAGTTTGATAAATTCGGGCGCCGTTCGATTGATTGGGTGTAATGGAGGAGTTAAAGTGATGTATTTGCACTTTTGGCACTTGATGTTGCGGAGGAAAGTGGTGAAACAACTCATCTTTGGCGGGGTTATGCACGTGCGCATTTGGGGAACTAATTGATTGAGAGAGAGGTGGTAATGATTTTTTTAAATTTTAATTTATATCAGAAAAGGAAGGAAGAAATTAAAAAATTCAAAAACAAATCACAGAAATAAAATTGAATTACATAAATTTTCGTTAAACCACTCTTTTTATCTGTATTCTTAATTCTTTTTGAATATTAATCTTAAACCTTTAACAGAAATTCTTGAAGCAGTGTTATGTATTGAAATTACATACCCCACTTCAAGTTCTTATCTTACTTTGATTAAAAGTTTTTAAAAATATAATACCAAAATATTAAAAAAAACTATTTAACAAAGGGTCAATGATTAGTAGTATAAACTGAAAATAATACTAAATATCATTTCGTCCTTTATTAGATACTTAATAAGGGTTTATTTCAAAACGATAAATTAATAAAGGAATAGGCAATAAAGTGCAACTATATATTCATCATATAAAAGGGTTTTGGGATTAAACCTATATGACAACTATACATAAATTAAAAGGTAGAGGACAACATATTTTTGTTACGAATTAAATAATTGAACCAAATTTTTTTTATTCTATATAAAAGCTTTATGTATATTACATTGTTCTTTATTTTCCTGGTTGGGTCGAAAAAGTTTTTAAACTATCTCATTTTTTTTGTTGTTTGCGAAATTAATATAAAATCGAAAAATACTCACGTCAAAATATTTAGCACATATTTTTCAGTGTTTCGTCCATCTAGAAGCTGAATTTATAAATGATTAGAAAATAAAAAAATAAATAAATGAACCGTGAAAAAAATAGAAAAAAAGTGCAGGGGGATTATCAGCGTTGCGTGGATAACATTAAAAGTGAAACATGGATTACAGCAATTGAGAAATTCCAGGATTAACAGTTTCGGATGTTCACACAGCATCGTTTTCAATCATATAGTAACATTGTTGAAATACCTCCCAAAACAGGAAGAGGGTTATGTATCGGATAATTTATTGTGAAATTATTCAAAATAGAAGATTTTCTGCTTGAAGGTTATCTTCCTTAATGCTCTTATGCCGTTTACGACCCGTGTAAAACCACCAAAGATATGTATTTACCTATTTCATTGATATAAAGTTAAGGGCAGTTAGGAATGCCATTGTGCTTTAATTGCAATAAATTTGAAAATTTTCAGCTAACTGTTAGTGAGGATTTTAAGACACTATTAGTAACAAATTTATGGTCCACCACTGTAGTCCATGTAAGTAAGATTACGTTCAACAGTTATAAGTTACATTAAAGATTTTGTGTGTAATTGAATGTATGTTATATTTTTTAAACAATATTAACCATTTCCTTACGTAGTGGGATAACATGTATCACAATAATACAGGCCCAAGAATGAATATATATATATATATATATATATATATATATATATATATATATATATATATATATATATATATATATATATATATATGACGTCTTACAAACGGGGTATGAAATTTCCCATTCTAAAGAAGGAATCGAAAAATGGACCCCGTAAGCTAAAGGTTAAGGTACCTTAGAAAAAAATTTACATGTACCATTTTAATACTACCAAGATATAACATTTATGGTGTTTTTAAATATCTCTTTAAGATAAGAGATTGTTTTTCACTCCCATAAAAGTTATAATATAATTTATCTCTGCATGTACAACCATAAAAAAAATATTGCATGAGTGTGCTTTAATGTTTTTTAATTTAAAGAGAAAAACTCCGTATTCCCTTATTAATTGATCAGCATAAACAAATAAAGAAATAATAAAAAATCTCCGATTTCTCAATCTCTTCCGTAAAGAGTTTAAAACTTTAAGCGTCTAAAAGCGTGCAAGAAAATGTATTTAAACTCACCAATTAATCTGTAGGGGTTATTTGAAACCTGTTGTGTTCACCTTAAGAGCCATTTAGAAAAATTTTTAAATTCCCCGCTCTTATTTTTTCCTCTACGATTTCTCCCACATGCATCAATTGAAAGTGGGTGGGAAAAATATTAAAAAAAAAAATTAAATGGCTGTCCTGTAATACTAATCACCACTTTCGGGGGAAGTCCCAGCAATTGTGACATTTTTTTTTCTTGCCCCACACCCACATGAATATTTTTTTGTCTTTACGCATGAGGGAGAAAAAAATTTTTTTTTCCAATTTTTTTCTCTCTATACCATATCATAATTTAACCGTGGAAGAAGAATATGATGTTAATGGAAAGACATAGAGTGAAAAAAAGCTTAAAGCAAAGGGAAAAAAATATGTCTCCACCACGGTGGGGATTTTTTTTTTTTTTTTTAGCTTCCAGGGATTTTTTTACCGTTGCAGGAGTGCTCATTTGAATATTGATTCCCGCCGTGCGAATTAAGTCATCAAGTAGGAGTGGCCGTAATAAAGAGGTACAACCCCTACTCTAAGATTTTTTTTTTTTAGAAATTTCTTGCCATACACACATTAAAAGTACAATTTTTTTTTACATATCCGTGGGTTAAAAAAAAAGTCCGTGGGGTAAGGTAGTCATTAGGATTACTTTACGTCTTTCTTTCCGAGTTTTATCTGTTCCGAAACTCAGTGGAAAAACTTTCGTTAAAATTTCTACTGGCTTTTTAATGGGAACCTGCTAGATAATTCGGAGAACGTGTATGGTCACTAAGTACACGGAGTACAGGTTATGGTTATGAGGACATAAAACACTATGAGATCTGTTTCATTAATTTGATTGCGATGGAGATATTTGTTTCAGTTTTACCGTCAAATTGCTAAATGTTAAATGTTTTTGGGGTGTTATGAGATGCATTAAATTTTTTAAAAAGGTGCCTTTGGAATAGAAGTTCGGGATCAGTACTGAAGATGTTTTAAATTGTTTTAACCAGGGGTTTATACCATCTCTAAAATTATTTCTTGCACATCCTGAGACATATATTATTATGGTATTGTCAATACTCTTCCATATCTCGCTTTGCATTAAAGTATTATTAATTATAATATTATCTAGCGTATTATTAATTAAAGTATTATATAAAGTTATTAACTCCTATTACTGAATGTTTTTATTTTGCTCATCCGTTAATCATTGTTTTCTGCTTATATTTTTCTTTTACTAATATTTAAATGGTTGCATATATATGTATATATCTATCTATATATATATATATATATATATATATATATATATATATAGATATATATATATATATATACAGTGCCGTAACTAGGCAGGGGCAACAGGAGCACCCGTCCAGTGCCCACTTGGAAGAGGGGGGGGGGGCCCAAAATGCTTGTTTTATTTTTGTTTTAAACCTATTTAATTAAGGGGCTCAAATGCAAATTCTTGCTCAGGGCAAAGGCATGGCTAGTTACGACACTGTATATATATATACACGTAACCATGTGTTTGCGTGTGTATGTATATTAGCAGAAAAATTATCAAAACTGAAAAGTAAGCAAACTATTAAACGCGGCAAAAAAAGAAATTGAAGGACAGTCCGTGAATGGACCATTTTAAGATTAATACAATCTTTTATTTAATTATACACTTGGAAAAAAGATTTTGTCATTACAAATTGCGTTTTACGGGTCACCTACGTATTTTAATTTTATGAGATAGCTATGCTTACATAATATATGTCCTTGGATGAATTATTACCATTTCGGCCTAACACTGTTGATGAGCATTTCCTAAGAAATGTTTCATTTACGCATGTATATTCATATAGTAGCCACTGAAGAGTTTGTATATATTAACATGAAAATTTATTTATTACATGAGATAAATAAAAATGTGATATACTATGGAACTAGGAACTACGAACTGAATGAAACCATCACTAAGACACAGTTGAAGATTAAATTCAACTAATTACGAAATTAAGTAACGTACAGCTAGTTTATATTTAATCATTACTTTAAATAAACTCATTTACGGATACAAATGCATGAGGTACAACGTAAAATATAAAAAATAATAATGACTAAATCTCAGCATTTTGGCCTATTCAATAGTAAAATTATACAAACGTAAATTACCTTCATTAAGGTAATAAAATGTTCAACTACTTGTGTAAAGCTATAGTAATAAAAATATATTAAATGCGCATACATACTGAGAATCGTAGGTTTTATGCAGATATACATGAAATGCCCCAAACATTCTTGCATATATTCAGACTTTTTTTTTAAATTAGAAAAATCTCAAAATCAGCGGTTGTAATACAGCAACACCCAAGCCTTTGGAAAGAACAGAAGCTTAAAGGCTGAATCTAGTTACCGTGGTCGAAAACATGAAGACTGAAATCTTGATAGAGAATCGGTGCCGGTGAAAGTTGAAACCAGTAAATAGGTTCGAAACGGCTCTTAAAGTTATTTATGTTTGCATGTGAGATTGAACGAAAATCCGGGTCTCCATAGATAAGGCAAGAAATGGGGGGAGAGTGTTCGAAGAAAGTGCCTTTACAGATAAATTCGCGCTCTTCTTAGGGTGCCAGAGACATCTTAACTTTGACTTTTATTTTTTTTAATGTAAACGGAACTGCAGGATGTATATGTGGCAGAAGCATATATATGGCAGCTCATAACACATTACGTTAAATTCTCCATTGCCGACTCTGTGTCATACATAGGGTTGCTAAAGAATGGTCCTCCTATTCCAGCTATATATATATATATATATATATATATATATATATATATATATATATATATATATATATATATATATATATATATATATATAAATGTGTGTGTGTTAGTTAGTTAAACAGCACGAAGACATTAAAGAAAACTTTTCTAAAATCAGTCAGTTTATGGAATTGGGCATAGGTTAGTTTTTACTGAACAAGAGGAGAGAAGAGTAATGATATAACGATATGTAGAAGAAAATAGACATAAAATCTGTATTTTTTTAACGCCAATCCTATGCTTGATTTTTGTACATGTACAGGTAACGTACAGATCCAAACAATGAAGTATATAATGTGTGCATGTGGGCGTGTGTGGATGATAAAGCTACAGATGCATTGATAAATGTAGCCGACATAAAACCTTTTTTTCTCTCAATGGGACATGGATTGTGATTCAAAATTATGGGTGTTCTCTGACAACATTACATCATCATATACTTCTATAAACGCTAAAATTTTAAAAGGGGAAAAAAATCCCCGTTTCACGACAGATATTCAAATTAAAAAACAGTGAAAACAACTTTGATTAATCTGATTACGTTTTTATCACGAATTGAAAATCGATAATAAGATTCCGGGCCTTTTTTCTCTCTTCATACAACGTCTCTTCATAATTTGCAAATTAATCTTTTACATTATGTGCAAAATTAAAAGAGAAATTAAAAAAAAAAATTTCCTCTCACACCACTTTCAATGTGCGAAATGCGTTTGAGCAAATTGTTTGCACTTAAGTCATAAACTGAACGAAAACGGATAATGAATTTTTATCAAAAGAGGTGATGATCGGGATTATCTGTAAAAAAGGAATTAAAAATTCTATGGATGTCTTCTGATGAAAAAAAAAAATTCCTGAGAGGTAAGAAACGGGAAACCCCGAATTCTCTCATTATAAAACTCTGGATTATTATGAGTTGAGCATTTCATTATTTATCGTTGTAAAATTAAATGGATTAAAGTGGAAAGGCAAAGTTGTTTCCTTGAAAACATTAAAATATACTTGTAGTTTTAATTAATTACAGGCACAGGCACAAGGGGGTGGTTGTAAGCGAATTACCGTTTTATCGTAGCAACCCCGTTTTTAAAAATGCGTGCAGGGTTGTTTTTACCGAATTCTCATTAACGGCGAATATACAGAGAGGAAGGTTTTTGTGATTTAATTATTCCACGCATTATTTTACTAAAAATGTGTAAAAATTGTTTGCGTACATACATACCTGATTAGCATTTTAAAATAAAACTGATTAATCATGGAGTGTGTAAGCACCTTTACGCAATATTTACGTAAATTAACACTGATAGTTATCTTTGTGAAAAATCTACTTTAGTTTCAGCACTTTTTATTGGAGAGGAGTTTGGGAACAGGGTAAATAACTCTTGGAGTATATTTAGAAATATGTATGAAAAGTATTACCATATTTACTTCAACAAATTTCTCGTATGTCTTACGATAAGGTTACAAAGTTTGGCTGCACCCTAAGGTTATTTTATTTTAATTTTTAGATTTCTGAGAGAAGAATAGTTAGCTTAATAAGGCCGTATTGTATTTGTCTCTTTGTATTTACCAGTATTTTATATTTTTGAATAACGGATTTTATTTAAATATGTGTATTTTAACAACTTGTTTATAATTAAATTTACATACATATGTTAAGTCCCTTTCCATATCTTACCTAAAATATTACTTTAAACTGAATGCAAGATAGTCAATAATATTTATATTTATGGCAAAACGAAACTTTGTATTTGGTTCGGGCACATGCTGCAAGAATTGAAACACTGTAGATTGTAATGAAAATTGCAGCTCATTAAACCTAACAATTTAGATGGGTTAAAGAGATCAGAAAAGTTTCATTTACTCATATAAACGTATCACTATCAACTCCTTCAAGTTTATAAGTCCTGAGTTTTCTTCTCCTGTAAAATCAGGACTAAATAAAAAATCAATATACATAGTAGGACTCAGTATATAATAAACGCATCACTATCAACTCCTTCAAGTTTATAAGTCCTGAGTTTTCTTCTCCTGTAAAATCAGGACTCAGTATATAAAAAATCAATATACATAGTAGGACTCAGTATATAATAAACGCATCACTATCAACTCATCCAAGTTTATAAGTCCTGAATTTCCTTATCTTGTAAAATCAGGACTATATATAATAAAGATCAATCAACAGTAGGACAATAGTAGGACTCAGGACAACAGGATCAATAGTAGGATTCAATATATAATAAACGTATCACTATCAACTCATCCAAGTTTATAAGTCATGAATTTCCTTATCTAGTAAAATCAGGACTCTATATAATAAAAGTCAATCAACAGTAGGACAATAATAGGACTCAGGACAACAGGATCAATAGTAGGACTCAATATATAATAAACGTATCACTATCAACTTATAAACTTGGATAAGTCCTGAGTTTTCTTCTCTTGCAAAATTTAGGACTAAATATATAATAAGGGCCAATATATATAGTAGGACTCAAAATATAATAAAACTAACAATTTTCAGGCAGATTTATTGCATAGGTCAAACACAGTCATGCACAGTTGATACTCAGCCCAGTTTTAAAAAAAAACAGCACCAGCCAGCCACCAAACCTACCTAGTCACGTTGTTTCGTTTTCGATTCGCGTGACTGAATCGAACTCATTTTGCTAGACTCAGACTCACCCTCTGTACTTTGAAACATTGCTTATATTCAGTTCAGAAATGTGACGACACCAGTTCGTTCCTGGAATAAGCTAATCAAAACACAGTGAAATAACCAGACATAATTACCCAAGGGGGAAGTGAAAAATACCAGTGTCAATGGTATTTGGTTAAATGGCACAATTAATTTTTGTTATCTATATAAATGTACATAATAGATATTAATTATATGTATGTATATAGATAATTATATACGTCGATATATAAACTAAAATAACCTTGAAAATTAATTACTAAAGTACTGACTTTCAAAGGCTTGAAAGAAGCTTAAAGTAAATGCGTATAGTTAACTATCATACTCATTTGACATAAAATATGTTTTGCTGTTATTTCTTTGCCGCATTATAGGATAAGAATATTTTCAATCGGGTATGAAATTTATTCTTTTTGCTACATTATCAAATTTTTTTAATTTTGATAAACTTCTCTGCATTGCCAATCAAAGTTTTACAAATTGAGCATTCAGAGCTGAATTAAAGGTAAATGTTAAAACATAATTTCATTATTTGCTATTTGGCCTGTTGCACATGAAATATTCAGTAACTATCTCATACCACCAATATTATTTAAATATTCTCCCTCTCCCTATATATATATATATATATATATATATATATATATATATATATATATATATATATATATTATATATATATATATATATATATATATATATATATATATATATATATAATATACATAACTGTTACACTATTTAAAGAGACAACATACATAGAGGAAAACATATTCTCAAACAAGTGATCAAACAGAAAATTATTTTAAAATACAGACTGGGAGAAATTCATCAGATGTCTTATTTGCGGGCCAGGAAAAGGCATTAGAGTTAACCAAATATTGACACACCTTTGTACTCTTATTATTAAAGTACCCCATTAATAGTGGAAGTTGCAAATATTTTGCATTCAGCATATGCGTATTACGTGCCAAACGTCTTTTTTGTGTCGGGTCACTCGTAGCTATGAATTGACTTTCCCTGTATAAGTTGCGTTATTCAGTGCCTGTAGAAATAGTAGATAGCTCTTAATAAGTGCTATAAAGATATATATATATATATATATATATATATATATATATATATATATATATTAATGAGTTTAATGTTTCGAAACAGTAGGAAATATTGGGAATAATTTATATTTTAATAGTTTTTATTGGGAAGCCAATATTTTATTTTAATTTTCTAAGAAAAAAACAATTATGCCTTATAGTTTTGAAAAATATTACGGGAAAAAGGGACAGTGTATGTATTAGGCTTTATTACATGCTGTAAATAGGGTTTTCATTTGAGTTTTCGTAAATATTTTAATATAAATGATGGTATAAAAGAACGAAAAATCATGGTTCCTGTTGGAACGTCATCTCAAGATTTTTCGAAACGTATTAAAAAAACGTGGAACGTATAAATTCGGCAAAAGTACCATTACGGCTATCTGCTGAATTAATAGAATGTCTTACAAGATGATTTTCTATTTGAAAGCATGGTGTACGTTAAAATAGATTCTAGTTACATGGTAGTTAGATACATGCTTGAAAATCCATGGACATCCAGCGCATGTACTTTACCACAATTCAACCTTAAAAAATTCTAATATGTTACCGGGTGTTATTGATTCAAACTATCATAAAACAGATTGAGAGAAAGAAACTTAAAAGATTGATCAATACTCCTACATGGACAGATTTCTTAATATCTGCGCCTTAAAGAAAAAATATTTTGAATGTGACGATATTACTTGAAAAATGTACTATAAATCCACCCTCTTGTTGTGTAAATATAAAACAGATTAAGTTATATATTTGGGTTCATTAAAAGTTATATACTTTTTACTCTACCGGTGAAAATTTGTATACGATTTAATCCAAAAGTTACAAATTATGTTTTTAGTTTTAAAATCGTATAAACGAAACTTTAGGGAAAAGCCATTGTTTCTTTAAAAATAGATCTTAGTTTAACTGCCTAAAAGGATTCAGTCCATGAATTTTATTTCACATCTTTTCTAAGTAAAGCGAAATTTATAAAGAAAAAACATTTCTTTGTAAAAACACCTCCAAAATATTTAAGCAGTATTCTGTCCTACTTCATTTTTTTTTATAGCTAATCTATTCCGAACCTTAAACACATATCAAAATACCTTCTGGCACGTAATACAAAAGCGTAAAGATTTTTATATCATCTGCTAGAAGACTAAACGTTATTTACTGAATTTCTTTACAGAAAATTGCGCTATATGATAAAGGAAAAAAAAATTACCTCAAAATGCACAATTTTTCCCAACAAAGAAGCTGCCAATCATGTTACCCATATCTCCATCAAGTTATCTACATACTTTTTGCCACCTGTAAAAGAGTAGAAATTTTGTAGAAATGATCTTTTCTTGTAGAAAACAGTCTGAAGTGGTTTATTATTCACAGTATGAATATATTTTCCCGCAAAAAATATTCAAACCTGCTTGTAATGCCTCCCCCTCCCCCACCTTTGTTTAGGCTTAACATTCTACTTTATACAAAAGTTTTCTCCAACCTGTTTACTATTCACAAGCAAAGCGGGCAAGTAAAAAAAAAAAAAAAATTCTGACTATAATAGAAAAGCGGAGTAAAAATGCATTAAGTGTGGAAAATTTTTTTCGGGGAGAAGTGTTCGTTGCAGGATGAGGGGGAAAAAAAACAACGTTATGTTGGGGTGTTGACTTTCAAATTTATTAAAGCATTAACATTTTCAATGCCTGCTTAAAAACGATGCTAAAATGTGTACTTAATTCAGGACAGCTGTTTTGCCGGCTTAGAGGTTCGAGTCGGCCGCCTATCCCAGAGTTTTCGGGGAAGTTACTGAAAATCCTCTCTTTAAAATATTCAGGAGAAGTTGTTTCCAGAAACATTGCAGTCGGGAGGGGGTGTTTCGTGAGGAAAAGGAAATCACTTTTAATCGAATGACCGCACTGTTTTTAACAGGTTTTCTTGCTATGGAAAAGCGATTTCTCTTAGAAAATTTGCATTTCGGCATTAAAGATCACTGGACAAACTTCGTCGGTAGATAAAATACATTTTGCTGTTTTTTGACTTAAAAAAAGAAAAGAGTTTTAAACAAAGTCGGATATAAACCACGTACGATATCCCAGAACGGAAGTTATGTTTTTTTTCCGAACTTTTATAATTTACATATTATTAAATTTGTTATTTTCTGTATTTTTTTCCAATATTGCCGGAAAATTTATTAATGGAATGATGTATCGATTTAACTAGCAATACACTGTTAAATTATTTACGGATAAAATAAAAAGTTATGAAAAAAAAATCAATCGGTATTTTTTTTATTTTTTATTTATTTATTTTTTTACTTTTTCATGGTCGTTTACAAATAATTAAAAGTATAAAAATGCCTGCTTTCAGAATCCAAAACTTTTTTATATATCTGAAGGCTTTTAAAAAAATCTTTACATATGAGGAAAACAGTTCAATAATGCACTGTTTTCTGCATATGTAAAGCTTTTAACATATCGCTCACTCCTTTCAACAACATCATATCTCAAAAAACAAGATTTTTCAGGAAAGGGATTTGAAAGTTTAAAAGTACATTGAAATGTATTGAAAATAAGTTTTAATTCTGCTCTCTAGCGGCTAAATATTGAGCTGTGAGATATGACGATTTTGCAGGGATATACTACTCTTTAGGGGCATTCTGAAAACAAGCATAACTAAAAATCGCCGATTTCGGAGATATGACGTCGTTGAAAGGAGTGAGCGATATGCAGGAGACAGGTGCACGTTAAACAACCATAATAAGGCACCACCTATTCCAAGGTACATGCACGTTAATATACCATGAAGTCGTGGAATGTGAACAGCATGATTTAGTAAATTTTAACTTTCCATTTTAAGTAGGGAATGCATAAAAAAATTGTTAAAAATGATATCAGTTCAAAACAACCTCTAGGGATGAATATTAAGTACGAATGTTGTTCTGCGTTCTCATACATTTTACAAAGCACGCAGAAAATTACACACAAGAGGAGTTTACCAAACTTCTTCCTTTCTCCGAGTCAAAAAAAAAGTGTTCATTCTGATAACTTTCAGATGTTCGTGAAACTTTAAACTTTATCTACAAATTTCACTAGTGTTAATAATAGAAGAAAAGAAAATAACTAAAATGACTGCTTTCCAGAATGAAACCCGAAGAGAAGCACATTCGGGTATTTAATAAATAGCCTCATCAAATAAGATATGATAAGAAATACGAATATAACTTAATTTGTTCAGGACTATCTGTCTTTGTTCTTTTACAAATGCTCAGAAGACAATTAAAGCTGTTTTCCGGGTTACTCCTCGAGATGAATCCCTGCCAATGAAACGCAGAGATGGGATAAAAAAAAAGTGTGTTAGCGTGACAAGTTAGTAGGGATGCATTTCTCACTTAGCCAGTGTTACCTCCTACTCTACAGCAGAGCTGAATGGGAAGAATAAAGCGAGAATCTTTTTCGTGATACACTAATAGTGTAGGCTCAGAATTTGCGTGATTCGGCTTTTGTCACTGGAACCGTGTTATGCGAGACTCGGGTAAAGTGGCGTGAGTTGAAGGCGATATGGTGTGGAGGGGTGAAGGTGAGGTAATGGAACGCAGGAAATCTACTATCTTTCCTACATTTCCCAGGAATATATAGGAGATGTAGGTATTTACAAATAGAAGTATTCGTTTAGGCACATAAATTTATGTTATACATATGCATACACACGTGTGTATGAGTGTGTGTAGTTAAAAAACTAACATATATGTGTACACGATTTTGATTTGCGCTAAAAAACGTGTTTTCATCTTAAAATCTAAACAAATTTATTTATATGTGTGCATACATATAAATGAATTAATTATATATATATATATATATATATATATATATATATATATATATATATATATATATATATATATATATATACACGGTGAAGAGGATGCTTCGCCAGTGGTTACCAGCATTTGTCTACTTTTTTGTAATATTATTCAAATGTGGAATTTCGAAATATCTTCCACACCTTAAACTGAAGGTTACGCCATTAGCGTTTATTTTTATGCTAAAATGAAATGCTAGTGTAAAAGCCTAATAGCCATATCAGCTAATTCGAGCGATCATCATGATAATGAAGGAAAAAATAGAAATTAAGTTGACTCCAGGGAATTTGCATATCAATGACATACTTTTTGAGGAATAAAATATACTGTTCCCGATTTGAGTAAATTTTACTTCATTTACCAATGCGTATTCTGTTTGTTCTGGATTACCCGATTATATATATATATATATATATATATATATATATATATATATATATACACATACACAGGGTGTTGTCGAATTCGACCGACAAATTCAGAGGGGTGATGGTTAGAGGATGAACAAAGATGCAGAAATGATAAGTCACCATTTCTGCATCTTAGTTTATCCTCTATTTGACCAGGTTTGCGTTTCCGGTTATACATTCCTATGTGATTCTGTTTTGTTTTTGAGTTTTCTACCTCCTCCAGAAAAATGCGATATTGCCGGCCATCCAGTGGGGTTCATAAGAGGTAAGGTCCGATTAAGTAAATAGCTCTCCGGCGTCAGCGTAATGTTTCCGGTCATACATTCCTATGTGATTATTCCTCGTCTTGATGCCTACTATATATATATATATATATATATATATATATATATATATATATATATATATATATATATATATATATATATATATATATATATATATATATATATATATATATATATACATATATATATATGTGTATATATATATAAACCGTGAAAAAATTTAACTTAAAAACAATAGTTTTGTTTATAATTTTTTTTTAAAAGTGTGCAAGGCTATTTTTTGATTTCATTACAGCTATCATCAATAGCTTTTTCTGGCCGTTTATGGCTCGATTTTTCCGCTCATGCGAAGACGCTGTGAAACGTACCGCCGTGTGAGGTAGCTTACACTAGCAGTTCGTATCACAGCTTACGCCACTGGTGCCCTGAACTTTCACAGATATGGCGTGACTCTCGAGAATTGTTCGCCATCTTGTTCTATACAAACATGTAGGATGCAACTCTAATGAGCTGGCCCGCTTGGAATCGCTAAGTGCGTGAAAATAAAACAGAATGCGTACTTTCCACAACCCTCCCCCCTTCCATTTCCACATTCAAAGGACTTAATTTCGCTGAAGTGTGTTTGTGAGCGCATATTTAGATGTGGACATTTGCCCAGCTGAGAGGTTAAAAAAAAAATAGACGTTAATGAGTTGGATTTTAAGACTGAAATCGACGTATTATCCAAGCACGTGAAAAAAGGATTCACTTGGAATACTTCCTCGGTTTTTACCATACGAAGGGAAGCAATAGGAAACATTGATTTAAAGAAATGGGTTATTTATATTTTAAATGTCTTAACGTTTAAGACATTTTTAAATATTAGTTTTTTATTTGAAGCGGTAGAATATTCATGTTCAGGACTTTTCAAATACAAGTTCATTTATTTTATTATTATTGAATGAATTTTTACCCATACAAATATAAAACACAAAAAAAATTTCAAAGCATTTCCACTACTCCCAAAAACAAATGTTAAAATGTTCAGCTAGAACCAAATAAGCCTATAACATATGTTGTTTTTCAAGAGATAAGCCGAAAATAGAAGATAAGATGACAGTAAGGCACATTCCAGGATAAAGATTTAAAGAGAGATGAAATTCGCATTAATGATGGGTTAACCTTTTAAGATATTTGCATGTAATGCTCTATACAGGCTACTCCCTAATCTGACTAATTACAAATTTTGATGGTTTTCTTGCAATAAAGCCATTTTCTTATATTAGAACTAATACTAAATTATATAATGTGTGTTTAGTGTTAAAAGCTCGCGTATATGCGGATATGCATGTATTTACCACTTGAATGACTCAGTGTAAAAAATAAATGAAAATAAGAGCCATACACTCGTTATTTTGATTCGTGATGTTTTTTCTAAAAAACTTAAAAGAGCTAAATTTCCCTATTACTCGTAAATACGTACGATAACAGAAAAACTGTGCATTGTAGCTGTCAAATGTGAGTACATTGCCGCATTTTTTTACACTGCCGCAAGGTAACATGAATAATAGAAAAGCCAATTAACCATTGTTTAAAAGAACGAAAATTACGTGATATAATATGTACGTCAAACTTTTCAAGGAAAAGTAATATTTCATAGAAAGGAAAACTTAGATTCTACCCTATCAACACATCTAAAAGGTATTTTAGGAAAATATGTTGACGCTTTTTGACTATTCTTTTTCTTAATAAGCGTGAATGCTTGTCAGTAGTATGAAAAACGTTTTGTTTACGTATTATATGCTCGTATAATCATCATTTTCAACGGCACATTCATCTATGTATGGTACTGAAATATATTCTATCTAATGGTTAACTGCTTAGTTTATGTGTTAAATGTATATTTTGCGACGGTTCGTTCTTCAAGTCGCAGCCTGGCAGAAAAAAATGTTATGCAGAAATTTTGAATCATACCTTTTTCAGATTCTGTTAAATTAAAACATTTTCTGCTTTCGAAAGTAAAACCAACAAGGTGCAAAAGAAATTGCGCAATTATCACATTCAAAACGGAAATTCCTTCAGCTTCCAGGATTGCATGTGGATTAAGTTCAAAACTGCAGGGTGGTTGTCGTTCGAGGCCTAGCAAACTGTCATTAGGTTTTTTATCTTTATGATCTATTTGCGCAATTTTTGAGTTTTTCAAAAGTGTAACAGAAAGAACGAAAGAAATTATGTGAATAGTCTCGAAACTGCTGGTTTTTCTGAAACGCCATTAAAGCTCAATTTTACATTTTACTCTAAAAACAAAAATTTTACCAAAATATAAAAAAACGTTTTTGACAGCTATCTTTCACTGTATTGCGATCAATTATAGTGTAATGTATAAAACAGAGAAGCTTCTTATTAAGTTCATAAAGTGCGTCAGGGAGATAAATTTATTAGGATTGTTTTCTATTGCTCTTAGAGTAAAGTGCTTCTAGTTTAAGAAAATATTCATTTCAGAACATTATAGTGATATTTCCAATTTAAAAGTACGGGATATTTTAGGTTCTCGTTTCTACAATTAATGTATTTGATAAAATTATAATATATTCTTAAGAATATAAAATAAAATTCAGCCATGTTTAACCGAGAAAGATGGATTGTGGGATTATAGAAAGGATTACAGAAAAAAATATGCATTGACTTTTCTAACAATATCAATAATTTTTTCAGCAATATAGCAATGTAAATTTGTATTTCCAAATTTAAATAAAAACTTGTTGAAAACGGAATTTGAAAATTGTATTAAAAAATGTATATATAAAACCCTAAATACCTATGATATATGATTAAATAAACCGAAAATAAATTAAGCTTCTGACTACTTATTCCTTTCCTTTTAAGGATCGTACTATTCATTTCGTTACACAAATCTATATATATAAAACAGTTCAATGGCTGACTGACAGATTGACAGATAACGCACAGACCAAACCGCTAGACCTAAAGGGCTGAAATTTTGCATGGCGATTCTTTTAATAGTGTAGGGGTGCACTAAGAAAGATATTTGAAAAATTCTACTTAGATTTTTTTTAAATTAAATTTTTAAGCTGCTTTTGTAACTTTCTTTAAGTTTGCGTTTAAAATAATAATCTTATGGTTATAAAATTTATGTCACGAGAAAGATCATAAAAATTCCTTTAAAATTAAGTCTTTTTCGAATCTTTACCTCTCATTTTCTGATTTTTGATGAATTTTGAAATATTAATTTTTAGAATTTAATTTATTAAATGCTGGTCACGTGGTTTCTTTTCTTTTGTGATACTTTAAATTAATTTTGCGTCACGTGCATAACAATGAAATAAATTGACAAAAAATATTGAAATGCGGTAAAAGATAAAATTTAACCACTAGACTAATTGAGATGGAAGTTTTTTAAGAATTTAATTCAAATTAGTATGTTTTATGGATATTAAACATACAAATTAATTGCATATATTGACTGTTGTATTTAATTTGAATATTCTCTTCTACATCATTTTGTCTATAAAAATATCCGTTACGATTTTTTATAAATATATATATATATATATATAGGGGCATTATTTGCATACATTGACCGTTGTATTTAATTTGAATGTACTCCATAGCGAAGAACGGGTATTCAGATAGTTTTATTATAAGTTAGGAAGATTTTAGCAACGTATTTAAAAATACTCGTTATTCCGGTTCAGGATAGAGTACGGTCTTAATTTAGCCATGCCCTTCATAAAACTTTAGCTGGTGCCCGTCTCTCGAAAGAAGAGAGGATAGGAAAAAAAGCAATATTAAACGATCTATGTCTTCCTCTCCGTCGCAACTCCAGGAAAACCCGTCTCCTTCCGACCCTACCTAAATAGATTATTTTTTTCCCCATTCCGAACCCTCCCTTTTTAAAATCAGTTGAGAAATGCAGCTACCCCATACATCTAACCCTCCCGCGATAACGGCTAGACAGATCAAAATAATGGCTAAACAACAGACACCGGGGAACGACAGAAGAAACACAGGCACTCTTCTATCTCGTCCAAGATTTCGCACAGAGGACGCATATACACAGGGCGATGGGCACTTGGCAAAACTCGTCTAAACCCGCATTCAGCTGCAAGCCTAACAGACAGATTCGGAAGACACTGGGGCAGATAGCAGGTCTCCCATTGCAAAAAGCACTGATACCGTCATATTTATGGTGTAAACTTTGATTTGGGATTAATTTATACGAGGAAGGAACTACTTCTGATTCCGGGGGAGGGTGCCGATATCTTGAGGGCGGATGGTCGAGACGGTTAAGTTATCGTTTACATTAGTTGATATTGATGCACAGAGGAGGCTTTGATTACGGAGAGAGATCTTTTTTCCTTCCCTTCGTTTTTACTGCTTTGATAAGATTCTTGGGTGATTAATTTTTTTCCCTTCCCAGTTGGTTTGCGGTGGACGTGTTTCCCAACCAGATGTCTTGGTGATGATATTTTAATACCTCTGTAAAAACGATAAGATTGACTTAGAGAGTTAAAAATATAAAGCAGCCATGATGTAGAACTATAATTCAGGATTTTTCTGTACACAGTTTATCTTGATAAAATATCAGATGACATTACGAATATTTTCTTCTGATAAGAGGTACTTGAGACTGCCAAAAACATAGCGCATATGCAGGCATATTTACTTTTAATTAACGCATAATACTGGTGAAAGAAACCTGATGGTATAAAAAAATTAAAGTCTGCAATTAGAAATAAGATTTCTTTTGCATTTAATTCATTAATGACCAGGGGATAATGGTCTTATTATATCTTATTATATCTCTTTTTAACCTTTTCCTTACGGGGTGGATAGCACGTATCCCAAAAATACGGCCCAGAGATGATTATATATATATATATGTGTGTGTGTGTATGTGTATATATATATATATATATATATATATATATATGTATGTATATTATGTATATATATATATAGATAGATAGATACACACACACACACACACACACACACATATATATTATATATATATATATATATATATATATATAATATATATATATATATATATATATATATATATATATATATATATATATATATATATATATATACATTTATTTATTTATTTATTTATTTATATAACCTCCTTAATGGCCGTTCTTACAAAGGGGATATAAAATTTTCCGTTCTAAAGAGGGAATCGAAAAATGGTCCCCGTAAGTCAAAGGTTAATAAAGTCCACAGGTAAAAAATCTTAAGAATGGAAAGGGGAAAAAATGCTACAAAGTGAATTTTCGGAATTAAATAAGAAAAATAATTTTTTCTTTGAAAAAAATATTGGAAATTTACCACAGAAAACTTAGAGGAAAGATTCAAAAATTGCTGTTTAGAAATTTGAAGGAAGGTTTGTTAAGTAGTGTATGGCTATGTTGTGTCATATAGATTTAGAAATATATATATATATATATACATATTAATTAAAATAAAATTTGATTTCCGTAAATTTTATCTCCAGGTCTGTTACCGAAGGAAGTTTTTAGAAAAATAGAACAAAAATTATGCACGTGATTGCAAAATTTTCAAAGATTTGAAAAGCTAAAAGTCAAATTAAACATTTTTGTGTCTTTAAAGTAGTTAATCAACTAGTTTACGAGACTCGCTAAGAATATAAACTAAAACTAAACTCATGGCGCAACAGTCTGCTGTGGACCAAGGCCGGCGGTGCCCATTTCCGCTTCCTTGACCGTGGGTTCGGGTGCCATACCAGCATATGTCTCAGTCAGGTGGTCAACCTGGCGTGGGACCCCCAGAGTTTAGCTCCCAAGTAAGATTAGTCCTCATCTTATCGACCCACTCAAGGGATGAAAGGCTGAGTCGAACTTGCCCATTCGCAGGATCGAACCCTGGACCTGTGGGGTGGTAACTTGACGCTTTTAACCCCTGCGCCCCTGGGTTTCTATAAGAACATACTCATAAAAAATTGCCTCTATAGCGATTGTGAAATAAAAGGATATTTACGCAACATGCAGAAAGCAAAATTGCCAATTTAAATACTTTTGTCATGGTCAATGTTAAAGATAAAATTCAGATGCATAATTCTCAAAGCAACTTAATTATAAACTCTATTACACATTTAAAAAAAACGAAAACTCTCTTTTGAACATTTTATTAAAAAAAACTTTTTCTTTTCTCTTTTAAGTCTCCAACTTTTATCTCTCCTTTCCAAATGCGTTCTTCTTTATCAAACACGGGCAAAAGAATACAAAGCATTCATTCGGTTCTATTAATCGTGACACGCCTAAATTGCGGTCAAATACAGAGAAATCTGGAAGGAGTGATAGCAATTTAAGATACCAGCGCGAACTTCATTTCTAGATACTTATGGATGCATATGGGGTGGCTGGGAAGCGGTCGTACAAAACTGTTTTCTAAATGTTTCTTGCGCAATTAAAGTCTCGCTTTTCTCCTTCTCTCTGTCCCTTTTCTACGAAGTAAAAAAAAAAAAAAAAAAGTTTGTTTCCCGACGCTTTTGTTCCCATTTCCTTTGCATTAGGGATGCTCCAGTGTGCTTAATAATACCACAAAACGTCGTGTAAATATTATTACTTTTTTGAGCTGTTTTAATGCTCGCATGGGCTGAGCCTAATGTATTGTTATTAACATCTCTCCGTCTCCCTGAAGCCACGATGAAAAAATTCCCGGGGAAAAAAACAAAAACGTTAAATTCCCTAGAAAATAATTGAATTACCCTACGGAGGTAGAAGGAACAGGGTTGGATGATAGAAAGAAAAAAAAATAATTCACATCTTAAAGAAAAGGGAGGAAAAAAGGCCAACTTAAAAGTTTGGCTTTCCCGCTTTTTCATTTATAACCTCCTTGCGAAAAGTAAAAGAGTGGTGCGCAAAAGGAGAAGATTTTTGCATTAGCAACCATAACTGCCATTAATTTCAAGTCTTCTCTGCCTCAAATCCAATTTCTGGACGTTTAAAAAAACGTCTTTTCCAGTTCCGACTCCAGTAATCGCGCGTGTTTTTCCAGGAAAGAACCAAGGTGCAGTTCATCTGGGAGGGATAATGAATGCTTTTGCTTTATGTCTATGGTACCTGTCTTAATTATTCTTCGAAATCTAATCTTGGATTCAATTTTGTAATTTCTGCATTTGATTCGTGTTTTGATTGCGGGGAGCATTTCGTTTGAAAACTGTGGGAAAACTTGACCTTCTAATCGATTACAATGGGTATTATTTAATATCCTGTATATAGACTTTACGGAAATCAATCAGGGAGGTTCAACACATAGAGAGATGATATACATAGGCGTAGCGTCGGGGGGGGCACGTTAAGTTGTGCCCCCCCCCCCAACTTAACTTGAAATTAATTAAAAAGTTAATAGAAGCTCAGTTAAAATCGAAAAATTGTAGAAAACTTTTATGATAGTTGGTTTGTTCCCATTTTTCCAAACTGTGAAACTGAAAATACCGATTATGTCTTTAGCCTTAACATAGTTTTTAACAATGATATGATCTATAACAAAAATTCGATGCTATATTTTTTTCTCATTGTATAACTTTTGAATATTACTCAAAGATCAATTCTATTGTTATTCAATTTTAAAAAATCAGAATATTTCATATTTTAAGGACCATCCGGCAGTCAATGCATTGAGGAGGGCCCTAACTGAATTTAATTCGTGTCCCCCCCCCCCCCCCAAAAAAAAAAAAAAAGAGTTAGAAGCACGCTACGCCTATGCTGATATATGATGATACATAATAGGAAAAATTGGGTTTATATGTAATTGAAAAAAATTCAAATTGCCCTCTACATATTGTTTAAGAAAATCCTTCCCCAGTCTAGCTGAGTAACTGGAAAAAAGGTTGAGCATATGCACGTCTCAATCACAAAGACTATAAAGGTGAAACCATCTGTAATGATCAGAAACTCCTGAATTCAAGTTGAATTTTACCCGCATAACTACCCCGACGATGTGAGATCTTTTATTTCTCTGAAATTTGTCCCATAAAATTGTTCTTTTCTTTTTGACTCAATAACATTGCCTGTACATATTTTTGCCGTATTTCTTTCAATATAGCCGAATTTTTTTCAAACATGAATATATGTCACATGCCCTTCGTCATTTTCCCCCCGTTGGTTTCGTGTCACTTATACGACTGTCTGCCAGGACCAGGAATTGAACACGGGTGTCTTAATATGAAGATCGATATTTTTCTTACTGAACTATCTCGGCAATGAACGAACTCTCCTTTTTTTGAAAGACAATCGACGCTTTGGTTAAAAATTTCTTATATTTAATACTTCAACGCTGTACTGATAGATACTTAACAATTGTTTTATACCTCCCCTCTATCAAATGATATAATTAATATTTTGTTGTATACCGCTCGCTCACATCGTGTAGAGTTTAGTGTCTTGGGCTTCTACGGTGTGGGTTCGGGTTCGAATCCCGGGTAAGGCATGGACGATCCCTTCATAATCAGCAGTTTTGGCTGACCTATATGATTTTCCCATAACTAAGTAGCCAACGAATTCGTGTAGATGGGTTTAAGTACCTGCCACGTTGAAAAAAAAATTATGTACGGCAACAATTGCACGTTGTCTGTGTTACCTTATGCCGTAAAATTCTGAGCGGTGTAATGTCTATTCTAATTTTATTTACTATTTATCTGCGTACAGCAGACCTTAAGCTATTCGCACACTTAATTATATAACTGCAGCACTCGTTTTGCTTTCTTAACCATCCGCATTTAAAATCACCTGATTCTGCGAAACATGATCCATCACGTAGTGTGAATGTTCAGACTCTATAATGTGAGAGTCATGGAGGTTTGAATTTTGCCGGCATGATACCATTCTACAGAACCACATTCGATTTATATTCCAGCTCACACGTGCAATTCTAGTGTTCTGGGATGCATGAAAAAGGGAAGGGGGTAGACAATAATCACTTACAGGCCTCCGGAAGATGTGGTGGTGGGGTAGGGGGGGGTGGAAGTGCGTGTAGGAAGAGTTTCTCACACAAGAGCGAAAACAGCAGTCAGATATGAGAACATTTGCTCATTTGAATAGGGCGCGCTCGAAAACTTTTGTGCATCTTTAAAAAAAAAAAAAAAAAAGATCGAGAGAGAAGCAGAGACACAAGTCATAAAACGCATTAAGGCATATTTTTATTCCGCGGGAGCTGGGATAAGTCCTTTGTTGCGTCCCAGGTACAGAGTGGGGCTCTAGAAATTGGAAGAAAAGTTTTTCAGCGTGTGTTGATTCGTTGTTATTGTGCGCGGGCGGGAGAAGTAATGGGTTATCGTGGGATGAATATTTGAGGGGTGAGATGAAATTCCGGGCGAGGTTCATGCCTGAAACAGGAGTTTTTTTTTTTTCCGGTCTTTCTCCGGAAGAAGCGAAAGAGTTATACGGCCGTATTGAAGAAAAAGGCCCGAATTCTGGCTTTGCCATAAAAATTTTGGGACATCTTTTGAAAGTGATGAGTAATTGAAGCTCGACTGCAGAACGTAGATGAAGGAACGACGGACTTGAATTTATGTGTGTGGTGCATGCTAAAATACTTTTTTCTGACGTGATTCGCACTTTAAAGGTATGGAAAAGAATATATATATATAATATATATATATAATATATATATATATATATATATATATATATATATATATATATAATATATTTACAAGACTGGTATCTCAGTATAGGGAACATGAAGGGGACATGAACATCCGGATAAAAATTTCTTCCGTTTCTTTTTCTTTCTTTAATTATAACTTTTGAAGGAAATTCGAATATATTATGGTTAATAATTTTAACTGGTATTTGCGGATCAGAGCACGAGCGATGGCAATGCAGAATCTTACTACAATATCAATATATATATATATATATATATATATATATATATATATATATATATACACACAGTGCCGTAACTAGCCATTCCTGTGCCCTGGCAAGAATTTGCATTTGGGCCCCTTAATTAATTAGGTTTGGGAAAATAATAAAACAAATATAGCATTCTGGGGCCCCCCTTCCAAGTGGGACCTGGGCGGGTGCTCCTGTTGCCCCTGCCTAGTCGGCACGTATATGTATATATATATATATATATATATATATATATATATATATATATATATAGCTAAGTTTAGTCAATAATATTAATTCACATTACTGTTATTTCATGTAAAGCTGCTTACGACTACATGATATATTTCTTCAGGCATCAAAGAAGCAATTTATTCACATTACACATTTTGCTTCTCTTTAGGCAATAGAGTTTTGATAAGCCAATTATAAAACAATTTTATTTCAAAGCGCTCTAAGATAATTATACAAAAGGAAGATGTGAAAGTCAGAAAAACATTAAAGATTTGCTTAATTTAAATACATATTATCTTAGTCCTAATTATGCGAAAGAAGTCACGCAGAACTTTGTAACAAAATTCTCACGAAAGACGAAGCGTTGCAAAATATTTATTCTTGATTTTTTTTTCGATTCTGTTCCGTACAGTTTTGCGTATTTCTCATCATTAGATGTATTTTTAAATATGTATCACAAGGTGAAAAATGTTTATCCGTTCGGCATTTGGAAATTGTTATATTTAGAACCTATTTTCAGTTTCACCAGATTCCTGATTGGTTGAGCATTTGCATTCGGAAATTAAAGGATTTCTGCGTAACTTACGCCAGAAAATTTTAAAAAAAGCCTGTCATAGCGTAGATGAGTTGAGCAATTATAATACTGAGTAATTATTAAAATTCAGTGTCTGATAAATTTATTATTCATACTTTATTATGAAGATTTAAAAAATAAATAAATTTTTATGCATGATTCTGTAAATGACTCTCTCGAACTATATGTGGAGCTCTTAAAATAGAAATTTCTCTGATTTTTTTTGTAAGAAGAAATTTTCATTAAGGAATTTTTATGATGACGTTTGAAGCTTTAATTTATCAGTCACATTTCTTTTCTCGGAAGTAACGAAAAAAAAAAAAAAAAAACCTTCTATCTAAAAGAAAGGTCACAATTTTTATTCCTATTTTAGGGTAAAAAGTAAATAAGGTACTCTCATCATTAGTTTCTGAGACTGTAACTAAAAGTTAATTATTTAAATGAAAGCCAAGGAGAAGTTAATATAAATTTTCAATAACTAGTTGCCCAGCAATTGAATAACTTTTGATCATCAATTTACGTTGTACCCAAATAACATGTAAATAATGCAATCAAGAATGCCTAGCTCAAATGAAGTGGATGTTTAATCATATGCTTCTTAGCATAAAACGCAGCATTAACTGAGAATGTACTTATAAAAGAAAATGTCAGTTAAATATCTTTTTATCGCGTTCTAAACTTTTTAAATGGTCGTTTGTAAATATATGACACAGTCTCGATGGATTTGATACTGTGCTGAAAGATATGCAAGGAAAAACGGCTGTAAGCTAAAAATCTCTGAAAGATAACGTTTAGTAAGTTTCTTTCTGTAAGGGCAAAAAAGTGACAGATACATTGCACAGAAGCAAATCGCTCTCATTTTGATAAATGTTATACCTTTTTGAAGGCGTACATAACCTTAAAATCGTCTTTGCGATAAGCATCAGAAATAAATGATCGCACATTGAATTTAAAACAATTTCAAAACCTTATAAGAATTTACCTCGCAAAATTTACCGAAAAACTTCTTTAATAACCGTAATTACAGATTCCTCAAGGTAAAAATCGGAAAGGACATATGATGAATCGTTTGAATGAGAGCAAATTTACCGCTCTCAAGATTTTTATCAATGCACATAAAACAATAAAGAAGGAAACATTGAGTATTGTTTTTACTTCTGCAGAAAGGTGCACAAAGACTGCAGGAAAAACCCACTGAATAATGCATGCGAACCGCTTATCAATATAAATTGTGAGGGAAAGAGCTCTTGACAGAATGAAATACTTTAGATAATTCGCGTTTGTTTTGGGGAAACCATCTCAGGTGAGATAGCTGACGCTTCTCCGGTTGGTTTGCTGAAGCAGTCTTCCACAGACAAATAATGCTGTGATAATATCACGAGTGCTGTGAAGCATCCCTCGAGAATCCTATAATAGCGATTTTTCAGAGAAAACAAAACACTTTGAGAAATTATTCAAGTATTTGAATTCAATTAGAATTCGGGAGTTATATAAGTTTGAAAAATAAAAGAGTAGAGGAAAAGGATTTCTTAATCATCTTGATGAAATGTTATGTTTGATTCAGATTATCACACACTGAATGTCTGGATGTAATTTGATTTTTTTTAAATAATTTATCACAAACTATGAATAAAATTATTAAACAGTCTATCCTGTTTGCATTCCTAAATCCTAATCAAAAGACATAACGAGTTATAATATCAGTCCTACAGAGGAAAAGTGGTAAAATTAAGGAAGATGGCGAGTGTCATTTTGAAAAATCTTAAAAGTGGGATATACAGATGTTTTCTAAATTTCATGTGAGCATTTCCGGAGTTTTAAACTTAGAGCTTCCATAATCTGACCATTTATTAGCAAAATTCTCTGTATATGCCTAAAATTATAGGTTAAATATATGAAAAAAAGGAAATTTCTTCTTTTATCATGAATATCGTACAGTTATTTTTAGACTGTCATCAAAGGCTAGAGGGTGGAATATACTTGTAATATAATTTATAAAGATAAATAATTCATAAAACTTTTCCGTTTTCACATTTCGATAAGGTCCAGTATTCTAAACAAATATTTATTGATAAAAACAATCGGACCTGTATCATAAGGTTACACTAGGCTATGTTTATGTAAAGCAAACATTCAGGAACCCTTACAATTTTCCTACATTTCCCCCGTGGAATAGAAACTACTTTTAAAAGGATTATGCACTTGTAATAGTTATGTATTAATGTAATAATACTACAGTAGAAATTAACTTAATAAAATACCAAACTTAAGTGTCAAAACAGTTTAAAATATTAGACTAGGTGGAAGACAGATTCCCGGCTGAAATCGATATATTTGCTTCTTCGAAACTATAATAAAGCAGGAATTTCAAGGGCTGAATTTCTGTGGAAGCACCCAATTCAACTGCCTCGTGTATGACAAAATTAGTCCCTATGTGGATAGTGAAGTTCTTTCTAAATTCCTAAACTAGATTGCAGTCCAGTTTAAAAAAAGATCGTAGTATTAGTCATAAGCTCTGTTCAAATATGCAAGAGAGAGACGCTTGTAGTTAATTTTGTTTAAATTGCGTGCGATTTCCTTTTTCCATCAGGAGACTTTGAAGTCAGTAAGAGGCAACCGTTTGAAAGCACCCATCACGTATCGGAGTGATATGAATTTCGATGGCCAGAAAATGCAAATCCTTTCCCTCTTCAACAGCAGTTCCTCTTCTTGTTCCCTTCCCTCTCGGGTGTTTCCATTTCCATTGATCATTTTTGAAAAATCCGGCACATTTGAAATGCAGCGAGCAAGCTGACACTCTATCTGTTTCATTTCCTCCGTTTCTGCACACGTCCCACTTAACCGGAAAAGGCGATGATTAATAATCTCCCAATTTAGGAAGCCCTATTCAATCAAAAACCCCTACCGTCACGCCACTTGCGTGCCCGGTCCACTGTTCACCCAGACGAGATTTTCATAATATCTACTCCTGCTGCAAAACAAAGGGAAACAAACAAATTATTACAAATGTAGCCAGCCAAAGAAACTTATTTTCGGTCGCATTTGCATTGGGAACACGGATCGCAGAAATATGCATCCTTTCGTTCGTTGGGGCACTTCTGAGGCACAGGCAGGGCTGCACTGGTGCATGCTAATTAAAACAGCGTACAAGGAGCTAATGTAATATCTTGGTGTCAAGTGATTTGGAGCATTTTGACTCCGCTGAATTTGGTGCATTGACATTTCAAATCGTTAAATTAATATAAAAAGCATTGTTTATCGTTCGCTCGTTCCTCTTTGTTTATATTAAAAAAGGATATTTTGAATAAAATACGTTAAAATTATTCTCTGACATAAAAACTCACAGCGAGGCGTGTTTCATTTCCATATTTCCGTATCCACCAATTGGTAAATTAAATATTCAGAAGACGTAGATATTACTAGCAATAATTTACTAGCAATAACATTTACGAAGATTAATATATAAATTTTATTATTTGCTGTTACATATTAATTGCTAATGAGCTGACATATTTTTCATTACATCCATTTTTACAAAGTAAATATCATCTGATACAAAGCGTGAGTTTTAAGTTTTAAAAATACCATTGCAAAGCACGATTAATTTATTTTAGTGAATTTGAAATAACCAGCTGAACTCAAGGATGAACACTTCATATGAGACGACAAGATCTAATTTTAAACGGTCTAATTTTAAATTTGCTGGCAATATTTGGACCTCTTTACAACTAAGAGAAAACCACGTATATTAGCAATATTTCTGCTCACATAATGTAAGGTCACGCTGTAGATGTCCAAAGATTACATGGCAGGGTGATTCGATAAGCGTATAATGCTTCAAAATGTTGCTAAAAAGATTATTAGAACAAAATTTTTAGTATTTCGGTGGCTTAACCCTCTAAGTGTTTGAGACGTATTTTACCATCCCATACTTTCAGCGGGAAAAGCGTTTGTGACAAATCCTTTTGTCCTAAAATTTGGTATTCAAAAGAGTCTCAGACAGTACAATTTTGACGATCCTGAATGAAAACCTAGAGGATGGAATAATACGTCAAAAGGGCTTTTAAAGGGTTAAAAAACATTATTCGAATGATTTAACTCGAGGAAGCATAGTTGGAAGTCGGGAATTAGTATGTAAGAGTGACAGCTGTCACACAAGAGTATGAAATTTCATGTCTAGGTTTTGGGAAGCATTTAATAAAATAATCAGAACTCTCGCGAGAATATTACCAGGGAAAGTTGTTTGCGCTTTACTATTGAACCTATAAACTAATCCATGCGTATAATAGTAATACTTAATCCACGCTACACTGCAAGTCAAATCGCGATCACTTGGTATGCAAGTAAAGGTACGCGCATATCTTGTCGACAACTGCAAGGAGGTCTGTAGCCCGAAGGCCAGTCACATTCTAGTTAAAGTGTAACTTTAACTAGAATTGATATGTGAACATGCTTGCTGTGGTGCCCTATGCATTGACGTCTGGGCACATAGTAATGATCTTATGGGTTTTCTGATGTTGAGACTCGTTTTAATTACTCCTCAGTTCAAAAAGCAGATAATCTGGAGTGAACGTGGGACTGTTCATCGATAGAACTTTGTAGGCACTAGAATATTGTAGAGAATGACAGACAGTGCTTGAGCGCAATTATAGTATTCAAAGGCATTAATTTATCAAGCCACAAGAACAGTAGAATGATACCTTTTCTGAAAGAGGGTAGTTTAATGAAATTATTCTTCGTTCAGATTTCAACTTTACAGATAGTAAAGCCCCTCCTCTAAAAGCACTAACAGGGTAGTTTGAAACAGAAGGATTTAATCGAATTGCCTTATTACACATTCCTCAAACTTAAATCCTGTTGAAAACTGTTTCTGAGGAGACGTTTGGTTGATAGTAACTTGCTTCCGAAAGCATCACAGAATTTAAGTTTGTTCATAGGGAAAATCATACGATCTTAATTCCAGAGCTGCTGAACCACTTTCGTCGTAGCATGAAACAATGATGTTTGACTTGTAGTGCCACTCAAGATGACATATTCTCTACTAAACTTCTATCGTAAGTCATTTTGCTATCAATGGGTCAAAATATTTTCTACAACTTTATGAATGGACAATGACTTTTGACATTGGAAATTTAATTTTGTGTGTATCTTCGAAGTAATGTATTTCATGCTGAATATTTTAAATATACTATAAGTTACAAAATATTACTAGATAATAATTAAAAGAATTTTTTTTACATACAAGCAATAAGACTGGTAAAAGTTGTGCTTTACCATAATTTTTCATTATTAGTTTCCGTTACGGAATATATAATTCATATATTTTCTTTCTAACCGTCATTTACTGCTGTTCACATTTCTTTTATCTTTTTGATGGGGGTTTTGCGGAGATAATTTCTTGATAATAGTTATAGGTAAAAAAGAAACTGAATTCTTCATAACTTTTAAATAATTATAGTTCATAATATTTGAACCATATAGTTGAGAATGAAATTATTTTTTTTCAACAATGCGAGATGCATAACCTAAAACAATGACCGATTGCAAAAAAAAAAAAAAAAAAATAAAAATAACATCCTCGCATGCCATTTATGGAAGGTTATCTGTATTATTACCATTCACAATATGCCGCAAATTGTTAAAGATAAAAATTTTTATTTATTATTGAGTTGGATACCTTTAAGAAAAATTGTTTGATCTGTGCGATACCTGTACGAAATGCATAATCATATATGATTTTTCACGTGACTGGAACTGAGATGGATCTGAAAGTGGGATAGGCATCTGAAACGTATAATATCCCCACGAGTGAGAAGAATTTAGAAAACTCTCCGTCTGCAAGCAGTCGACACCGATACGAATCTGAGAAAATTATTTATCTCGCACAGCTGGGGGGGACGTTATCGGGGCATCGTACAATTAATTCATATTTTGTGAGAGATAATTTAAACTCAGCCAACAATTAGAGAGCCCCTTGAAATTTTGCTGCGCGAAATAGGGGGTGAGCATTATAACTACATTACCATTTACAAAATTCTCTCCAAGGGTGTGGGTTACAGAAGAGCTGGGGGGCGCTTGAAAACTCGCGCAAAGACTTGCGTGCACACTACCATCAAGCTGAGAACGTCCTATTATTAACACTTGCGTATGCTCGTTTTAAACAATGGACCCGGAGCAAAGGAGGTTTGGAAATTTGGAAATGCTGTTGTTTTGATTGAACGTGAGCCGAAGCATAAATATTTTGAGGCAGATTTCCGTGGGAGATTACTTCGCACAATGGGTGTTAGGGGGTCAAACACTTCACACTATTCTTAACGGAGATTTATTGCCTAAATCAATTGATCTTAGGTAATTGCTAAGGGCATATCAAGCGTTGTTATCCAATTAGGAGGCATTATTAATAGTTTGAAATAGAATTTTAAAGCACACTCTTCGCTCATGGTAAGCACTTTTTGTTTCTGGGATGTAAAGTAGCTGGGCGGTGATTGATTTCCTTCAAGCATGCGTGGTTTACACTTCTCCCGATAAAATCGTTTCGACTGCCATTGAGGATACTGTGGGTGCAAAAATTTCCCAGTCTGGCTACTGTGAATCATATTCCTATTCTGTGAAACGTTCTGCTACAGGAAATAAAAAACATTTGGCCCCCTTTTTTTGGGTTTCGATCTAGCATTCCGAAGTTTTGAAAAATGTTAGACTACAAATTGTAAATGTGAAAAACTTTCGCTTTTCTTGATGCCAGTCGAAGGAAGGAATACCCTTAAAATAATTACAGGATAAAAGGAACTTTTTATATACGACGTTTTTAAATTTTGTGTTGAATCATATAAACTTGACAATTATATGTATTAAAAAATACTTAAAAATTTTTTTTGGATGAATTATCCCATCAATTTGAAAAAAAAAGATCAAATGCGTAATAAAGAGAGCAATTATAAGAAATTTTCCAACAACAAAATTTACTGAAAATGAATTCAATTCTGCTTAAAGATGGCTAAAAGTATTAAAAGAATGCATTGTCATCGTGTTCTGAGCTATTCTAAAAGTTTTAAATGTCTAGCTAGTCGGGAAGTTAGTTAAAAATCGATTGCAAGATTTGTACTGGATAAACACGCAAACAAGAAAGCGAATTAATAAAAACATGGTAATAATCTGAATTAAACGATGTTTTATTGTATTATCCTTATCTCCATTAGAATAATCAAAATGTATAGAACTTCATTACCTCCTCAGCGTTTTCTTGAGTTTGGGAAAGTATGGGATTGGAGATATAGCATACTACAGAAAATTTGTTTTTATATGTAATTTTTAACGTATTGTTAAATAAAAAAATGTTGCCCCTAATATTACCCTATTTCATATTTCAATCATATACCTTAACAATCCTTAGAAGCAGGATTTTCTCACTACATGCATGGGATTGGAGATATAGCATACTACAGAAAATTTGCTTTTATGTGTAATTTTTAACTTATTATTAAATTTAAAAAAGTTCCTCTAATATTACCATGTTTCACATTTCAAACATATATCTTACACAATCCGTAGAAACAAAATTTTGTCGGAAAAACTACCCATAATTGCATTTATGCATTCAAATTTCATTCCTTCTTCAATAACTGCTCTAGAATACGACAGGAATTTAACTGATATAAATACTTATGAACTAAGTAGGATTAAATGTTTGACGTTAAAGATTTCATATGCTTTTATTCAAATAATTAAAATAGAACTCTATGCAAAATTTAATAGATCAATCCTAATGTTTTCAGTTAATGCTTCATTCAGTTAGACGAGAAAACAGTCTCCCAATCTTAACAATTGTCATTCATTTATATCTTTTAAAATCACCCAATATTAGACTAGTAAAACTGTACATTTTTAGCATTGATTTTCTATAATTTTTGAAGAAAAAAAAGAAATAATAACAGTATGAAGCTATCTTCTTTCAATTCCGATACAGATGTAAAAAGTAAAGTGAAAAATATTAAATAAAAAATACTATAAATTCTTTATGCATATATATTTTAAATTTTGCCTTCCTTTCTCAAAGAAATTGAAAAGAAACTATGAGAAGCAATAATTTTAGGATAGAGGTCCCACACGTTTAAAGTTTTTTTTTTTTTTTTACTCTCTTCAGTTCTACATTTCTTCCACTTTACTTGAAATTCACACGCACACAGCAGAAGAAAAAAAAAGGCAAGAAAAAAAAAATCGTTCTTAATTTTTTCTCTGAGGGCCCACAAAGTCATATATTCATGGGCACATGCAATGTTTATCACCACGTTTTTAAGGTTTGAAAAGCGATTTCCGGGATATAATGATACCTTCCTCAGAATAACGAAGGAACAAAAAAACGGCCGGTAAAAAAAAAACCAACTTCCCAGATTAAGCAGTGATAGATTACAAAATGATGATTCTAATGTCATTCATGGGAATTCTGAAGATCATGCCCGCGCCCACTTTTAAGCCAATCATTCTACATTTTTTCAGTCGGAAGGACTTTTTAGAGCAATAGGCCGGACCTTGTAGTGATCTATTCCCGCATATGTGTACACATATACACGTGCTTCTCGGAGGGCTAGAAGCGGCAAAGCGTCTACCATTTGTGAACTTTGACAATGCCCAGTAATAATGGCCCATGTAAATCGTTCCTTGCGTTGACATAACGTTACCAATCCCCTAAACTCCACTGTTTAGCTTTTCTATTCAGATCCTTTAAGCTTCCGCCTTAAACCGCTTTATATAGAATGTCTCCCAAACTGCTTTAGATATCATATTTTTTTTTGGGGTGCCATTATTCGTGACTTTTTTCTCTATATATTTTTCGATAGGTTAGGTTTTTTTAATGCAGGTTTAAATATAGTTTATTCCATTTTTTCCTGCGCATGCGCCCCGACCTTTTTTTTTCCCTTTTTCAACCTCTACCCCGAGTCTGGGGAAAGAGCCACAAAAGCGTTTTTTTTTAATGTCATTTTTCGCAGAAAAGGAGGAGTGGATGAAGCTTTTTAGTACTGGACCCAGACCCCTGACAATATTTAGAAGGTTAAGTCGTTAGTTATCTCCCGACACTGCTTGCATAAGAGTTGTATTTGGCTCCCTTTCGATCACTTTGGCGAGAAATTTATATGGAAGTTAGAAATGATTTTAGACGAGGTGAAATGTATGAATGAAATCACTTTGTTACATACACTGGGATCGCGTAATTGATAAATTGCTAAATAGTTACCAAATGACTTAACTAGCTTACCCTACAGTCCAGGCCGTTGCCTTTTGACAATAGAGAATTTTTCGTTCTGTCCTTCCCAAATGTAACTAAAATTGCATCTATAAAAGATAAATGCATTTCATGCCTATATTTTTGAGTGTGATTGTAATCGATTTCAATTATTTTCCATATTTCTTGTGTTTTTGTGATGAAAAATACTTGAATATGATTTATGCCTCGGTATGAATATATTCTGGGCAATGCTGAACAAAAACCCATCGAAAACCGAAATATATATAGAATTTTATTTTATTTCAACGCAATTTAACTAAAAAAATCCTCGAATATAAAATTATTAATTTAAACTATTTCCCTGTATTTGTATGACAGATATTTCCAGAACATTTATGATTTACTCGAGAAACTGATAAAATAGCGAATTTTTATTTAACCTTGTTGGCAGTAGTAGCTCACGTTGATTAATAGGGGGGGGGGGGGGAAACAGCCTACTGGACGGATGTTCGTGAGATAAGATTAACATCCTTTAGCATAATTTTAGATAAGCTTTGAAAGGACTGTCAAGCTACCGGCTCATTGCACAATGAAATAAATGGTTAAAAAATGCAAGTTAGTTCGCATAATCCAAATGGTGATGCAGAACGAAATCTAAACGTATCTGATTCTCTGATCGTTCAATAGTAATGTAAAACAATGGCAAAATAAGTAAATAATGACATTTTTGACATCCTAATGGGCATCTTAAAAAATGATACTCACTGCAGAAAGAAAGAAGCGAAGGGAATATAATAATTAAAACTACTTACAAAGGAAGTATTGAAAAAATTGTATTGCGGCAAGTGTTCGGATGAGTGATAAAATCTAAAATTGCTGTAATAATTTAATATCAATTTCATGTTGTTCAAAATAAAGAAAGACAGAAAAACAACTTTTATGATTCAGTAAAACGAGCATATGAATGTAAAGGACCGACAAGAAACGAAAACTCTAGAAAATAAATATTTGAACCGTAAAATATAGTGATTAATTACTATAAATGTTTACATGCACTAGAAAAAGAGCTGTTCTTACATTTTATTTAGAGTACCCCATCTATGGAGGAACTAATTTCCGGCTTATAAATGAACTTCATGGTAATAAAGCTCAAATGTTATTGTATTGCTGCAGTTTCAGCTCCTCTAATCTCTAATGAAATTTTAATATTGAGAATAGGTCTCCTCTGTAAACTTAGAGTAAAAAAAACCTACTCAAAGAAGGAGAACTGTCCTTTTCAAGCACACACACACACACACACACACATATATATATATATATATATATATATATATATATATATATATATATATATAACGCAAGTTTCTGTTAAGCGTTTTTCTAGATACCCTTAAAAGACTCTATTTAACTATTAAAAATTTTTCGCGCTGTAATAATAGAAACATAAACTAAATAAAATGTAATTTCACATATATTATAAACAATACCTAATGTTTTAAGTATGATAAAACAATCGCATAGAGCTACTAAATTTTGATATCCTCAGATTACGTTTCCAAACAAATCTATAGATCATCCCACACTATAAACGAAGAAAAGTCAGAAACAGTATAGAAAATCTGCGTGTTACCACAGGTTCATATAAAGAGAGGATGTAAGACTTTACACTTCTCAAGTTTTAATAACGTAACATTTCGATGATTGTATTTTTAGAAATTGGTAGCCAAACACATTATTCACTTCCATAGACACATGCTCGAAACATGTAGTTCATTCAAAGAGACACTTCATTAACACTATTTATCACTGCGTTTACCTAACATGGCCAAGGCTTATCTTAAACTTCATTCTCCCCTGAATATTAATGCGTTATCTCGATAACAAGTGATTTGACATTGTGGCACACTAACATATTCCAAGTGCGTGCTCTTTCTAACGTATCATTTGTTTATTTATTCGTTTAATGATTATCAAGGGTGTAGGGCAGATTTTTGTTAGTATACTCTTTTGGTATGTCCAAGTCTCGAATCACGCTAACTTCACACACTGACACGCTCTTTTGAGAAAACAGGAAAAAGCTTTACTTTACTAATTTTTAAATTGCAATTTTGAAAAGTAGAATCTGAATTGGTGCGATATAGAGCAACGTCGGATATTTAGAGAATGCAATTAAAAGGTTGACGGGAATGCTATTTTGGGTGAAAATTGGAATTAAAATTGTTACTCTCAGACATCCTTAGAGAAAAATTGTCTGTACATACCAAAGTTATGCAGAAAGCTGCTCGTAGATTAACCATTTGACTGAAAGCATCTTATCCCAAAAAATTTCAAGACTTTTCAAGCATACTAATATTTTGTCACTGTAAGTTAGTTTTCAAGTGTAAAGAGTTGTAGTTTTAAATTTCTGATTTCACTTCCCATATAACTACTTAATAAAATTCTGCAACACAATGTAAATTTCAATCTCTGAATTAAAGTATACAGTTTAAAAGTATTGTTTTTAACTTTGGATGTTTTACAACTTATTGAACAATTTTCCTCAGGCTTATGCTATCAGCTATTCTGAATTCTGTAGCAACATTAAAAATAAATTATTCTACGTTTAATTTTAATAACCATGAGGGACTTCTAGTGATACTCTACCAATAAGCTGAGAGCGGAAATGGCAATTTCATGGATATCAAAGTTAACATTTGGGTGCCCGAATGGCACACTGATTGGTAGTCACTAAACAACTGATGAATTACAATGCATATCTTTCTGATTTAAGTGACTGGCACAACTAAGCGCAATTATAACGTTGAGCCATCCCCCCCCTCTCCCATTTCATAGTGAAAATAGTGTCTCATCAGGTTAAATAAACTAGACCAAACTTCCAGTGTAAAGCAAGATGGACGAAACGGTAGCAGGTGTTGCAAGAAAGATGTGCCTTGAATCGGAATCAAACATTGTCGGAGAGTCACACGTCATGTGCTAAAATTGGAACAATGCTGAGCACATTTTGTGATTTCCTCTGCAGAAAGCATCCCGTCACCACTCGCGATTTTTCTTTTGAGTAATCCAACTTCACGCACGAGTTCTCATATCCGCTGCGATATAAAGAAACTGTGATGTTCCTTTTCTTTATTTTGTGGCGGAAAATTACAGATACATTAAGATAAAATCCATCATAATCTATAAGAAATGCCCGTCAGACGGCAAGAATTAGTCGCTTTCGTTGATTTATTACCTTACGATTGCAATTCAAACATGTAGCCGAAACAATTGGGATGGAACAAGAGAAAAGCAACTCGATAAATATTCATTTCATTTTCAACCTATAAATGTTTATTGCTTGCCTTTAAGAATGCGAATATCAAAGACGCCCACACAATAAATGCTGAATATATTAATGCTGAAACTATTAATCAGTAAACAAAAGAACGATTTTATACAATGGTAGTTTTATGACTTCACTGGAACTATTAATAGAATTGGGTGAAAAAAACAAAACATGCTGCAGCTTTTCTTTCACTGTCTGGATCAAGAGAGCTTAAGTAATTTTATATGTATCGATTTTTATGTAATCAGTCACAACATTTGCTATTCATCACTGTCTTGGCTACTGATTGCTTAGCTCTTTCAATCTTGTTCGTTCATGATCTAAACTGCACATCATAAAGTCTCTAAAACACGGTGGTACTTTTATTAAAGCACAAGTACCTAATAAGTACTACTTGGTACATTAAAGTAGAGTGGTTTAGTTTGGTTAACCTTGTTGCAAAATCTTTTTTATGAATCTAAGGTTCACCACATTTCCCCCCCCCCCCCCAAAAAAAAAAATAACGCTAATCTTCAAATATTCAAGCTAAAACGAGAACACTCATATTTCATTTGATCTGAGAACGTAAGTTTCAATGCAACAAGCTTCTTTTTATTTTTAATTCCATGAATACACCAATCCTAAAACAGTCAAAGTGCCTACAAATAGAAAAGGTTTTTATTTATGATAAATATTTTGGTAAATGTCATTTTCGGTTTGGGGAAGCAATATGTTCTCATTACAAATAATTAATTACTTTATACTGTACAAAAAGATATATCAGTTGAAATGTCTGATGTAGTTTGAAAAATTTGCAATTACCATAAGTGAAGCCCAGTAAATTATAAATAAAATGTTGGACTGCGAATACTAACTCCAAAAATTAAGAACTTTCATTGAATCTTTCATCCCCATCAGTCACCTATGCATGTACAGATGAAATGGAAATTTCTGAAGAAAAATAAATAACGTGTTTATATTTCACATTATGCAGAAAGAAAGGAAATGTAAAAATATATATCGTTATATTTATAAAATAACGTTTTTTTTTTCTTTTTAAATAGAAACCTTTACTTATTACTATTTTTTTTATCAAAGTAATTTTTTATCAAAGTATTTTTTTTTTTTTATCAAAGTAAACAATATCGTTTGTACCAACCTCTCGCCGGAACATTTGGCGAAAAAGCGACAACCCCGACGGACAGTCCGTATTTAAAAAAACGATTTGCTTTAACAGAATAGCGAGGGGGAAGGGAGACCCGCCGAATGAAAAGCCAAAATTGCTACAAATTTGGGGTCCCCATAATACACCGGGGTGGCAATTGCCCAGGTGCGGATTCTATATATATGTATGCGCACACATAAATATGATTCTCTCTCCTTTTTTATATATATAAAACGTATCACTGAATGGTCCCTTCTCCGAGGGTTTGGCATGATTAGCTACACTTGGCTAGGTACCGCTCCTGAATGTGCTTCCACTTTTGTACTTTTGTGCCGACTTCGGTTCTGACTTCCAGCCTAGCTTTTCAGGTTCGGGGTAATTTAGAGATATTTAGCGTAATTGGGAATCGGTTTTTGTAGCTCGTGATTTAGTGTTTCACCTTTTTTTGGCGTTTATTTTTTTATCCGTATGTTTGTGGGAAGTTATAAGTCTCTTTGGGGGGATGTCTTGATGTGGGAAAACGATGTTATCATGTGACTTTTGAAGCATCGCACAAAAAATTTATTGCTGCAGGTGTTTTTTTGTCGGTTTTTGTATCCCGGGGAGATGTAAACAGGTAAATTATAGCACCGCCGTATCTGTTTTTTTTTTTTTTAGATAGAAAATTTGTGTTATTATCTTAAAAAGAGTTCAAGCAAAAGATGTCTTATGTGTTTGTTTTAATAGCTGATAAATTTACCAGCTCTAGTGTACAAAGGAATGCTCCCTTTATTGTAGATTTGGTGCTTCTAATATTTGTGTGATAGACTAGGTACCGATTGCTTTGTACAAGACGGGACTAGCACTCAAAGCACACGCTTACATACAAGCAAACAAACTATAAGACTCCTAGTTTCGAATAAACAGAACAAAGTCAAATTACAATTTATATTGCCTGATTTGTTTAATTTTACTAAAAAAAAATTTCAGGTAGTCTCTTCTAACGAAACTACCGCGGGTTATTAACGTAGGGTTACTTATCATTGCTTACATCTATTGTATGTATATATGTATGTATGTGTTATGTATATATGCATCTATATATATGTGCGTATATATATATATATATATATATATATATATATATATATATATATATATATGTCAAAATTTTGACGCATTTTGGTACTTTTCTGTTTAACTGCTTACTGCTTTCCCAAGCAATACAGACTGCGTTTGGCGCACTGCCAAAATTATAACTCGCGACGCAGGACATCCGAAATTTTGCTTTCAGAGGACCGTTATGGAGGAATGGAATCCTATATTAAAAAGGGGAAAAGTTTTAGTCTAATTGTACAGACAGTTATTAAAATGCATTGAACTAAAATGTATTATTCCTTTTTCTCCCGTATTGTAACCTTATAAAATCTCGAGTATAATAAAGATAGCTATGACCCTACAGGCTCAGTGGCAGTTTTCAACAAGCTGTAGCATCTAACTTCGCAACAAGGGGATATCCAATGCGGAATATTTTCAGTCTACCAATGCCCAGTTTATTCCTGCGCATTCAAGAAAATTAATTCAAATAAAGGGCAGACCGTTTAGGCAAACCTTTTCTCTCGCTGTGAAACATGAAACAATTTACGGCATGAAAATAAAAAACATCATTCAATGAAACGAACGAAATCTGGAATCACCGCTGATATCTCAGCCCTCCCACTATCAACTCTGATGTACCCGGAAGCAAAAAAGAATATGAAATGAATAGAAAACCCGCCGTAAATTGGAACTTTACGCTCTTCAGGCGGCTGTCAATATGAATTCGATGGTGATCTTCCATGCCATCTGCCACCGTTTCTATTTATTATTTCATTTTTTTTAAGCTATCGGAGTTTTTTTTTTTTATCTTTCTCTTTCTCTTCCTAACGTAATATTCGGTAGCCCTGTACTGGCCGCGGGGGGTCGCTCCATTCCCTGGGGCTACTCAGGTGTCAGTGTTACATGACGCTTGGTCGACCATTAATGACGTCCGTGCAGAATGTACGGAAGGATGGACAGGCGTAACGGGTACCCCAGGGGTACTGCGGTATTGTCAGTAGGATGAGTATTCATCAGATATTTCTTCGATTGGGCCATTCAATTGATTTGATTTCATCGCTGCTTTTTTGTACCTCGCTGATTGACTGTACGGGAGAGTAGGGGCAATGTTTCATACTGGGTGTATTTATATATTTTCAGTTATAAAAATATCCAGCAATTGGGAAAGTAATCCTTTTTAAATGGGATATTCGAGATCTTTTAATGTGATGAAAGGAAACTCGCTATATTAAACAGCAAAAAAGGATTCGGATAGTAAAATTTCGTGGGGGTGGTCACCTGGATCGATGTACTTATTATTAGCATTTATCAATTCACGCGAGACATTTATACGAATTATTTGCAATTCTTTGGACATTTGAAATGCCGGGGAAATAGAAAGTTATGAAATTAACCGCAAAATTTCTCGAGAAATATAACAAATCTTCCAAGAAATTTTCGATAAGGTAATATTTTTTTTTAATTATAGATTACATTTTTAATGCAAGTTTAACAACAACAAAGTTATATCACATTAATCTATTAAAAGACTTAGCTACCTATTAAAATTTGTTTATACTTCCCAAAATATTTAATTTTATTTACCTTTCTCCTTCCGTTGCGTCAGGAAAGAAATGTTCCAGTGCCTTAAACAAATGAAAAACTTCTGTCGCTCCATAATGTCAAAAGACCAAGTAAATTGGCAATTTTGACAATGCATAGAATGCTGGCCATGGTCCACGATGTCTTCACGCACACTGATGAACAAAATATTATAAAATGAAAACTCATCTTATCGACACACGATGTTTAACCTTATTAATAAATTTCTTCAAAGCCTCGTTTTGAAAACAATGTGCACTTTTTTTACTATTGAAATTTTTAAAATTAACCTCATTTAATACTTAATTTTAATTATTTCCATCTCTCATGTGCACTAATTTAGTAAACTTTAACTTAAACGAGAATAAGTTTCAGATGGAAATTTTTAAATGAAAAGTCAAGGCATCCCAGTTACCAGGGTGAAAAATTTCATTAAAAAAAAACTATATATATTTTGTTAAAGATAAACACACACAATTTCTGTCCAAGAGTGTGTACATGTATTCTTCTGCGTTAACAGACTCAAAAAACAAACAAGATTTATGACAATTTTTAATTGGATCCGTTCCAAACCTGCGACTTTTCCCTCTGATAGAAGTAACGACGTCCATTTCTCTGCTTACAGAAATTCACTTAATTTCTCCAAACTCACGTAAGAACAATAAATCACGGTCTCGGTTCTGGAAAAGGGGTGGGGGGGAAGGGAGGGAGAGAAAAAAAAAAGAATACCGTTTCTTATCATGCAGTTCCAAGCCAGCTCAAAACAAACATTCGGTCTGTTTGCTTTTCGCTAATAATCTCCGTTGAGCATTGTGTAGAATGATAATTAAAGTTTTAAACATGTAAATGTGATTCGGAATTGCAGTCAGCACTGACCCTGAATGGAGGGGAGGATTCCTAATCAACAGATGAACACCTGTTGTGGGGATGTGTATATGCGAATTCGATTAGACAGAGTGGTGGGAGTATTTGTGGATGGTACACACTTCCGTAAATAGGTGTAAGAACGGATCTGGGGGGGTTTAAACTGTAAATGAGATAAAGCCGAGGTAATGTACGTAATACCACTGCCTTTTAAACAAAAGTAACAGGCTGCCGAAAAATTAAAATATAGTTGTTGACTTATGAGATCAGTAACATTCTCCTCTTCCGATTATAAAACAAATCAGAATCGACTGTTTATTTGATTATTGGAATTTATTGAAAATCTATGTTTATGCTACGTTTCTTTATTTAAACTAGTTGGTACCCGTCAAAACATGACCGCTAGATAGTAAATAAATGTACTAATACACAAATTATACGCAACACATCATTGCCAATTGTTGAAAATCCTAATAATGCACAAAAACAAATTAATGTGTTTAAGCGGCCTCGTGCTTAGTGAGTATCTAAAGCCAGATTTAAAAACGTCACTGAGCATGCGCAAAAAACAATTTTTTTGCTTTAAAAAATTGTAAATTATCGCTAATTAAACAACGCGAAATAAACAATTTCCATCAGGTTTAATCTCGTATTTCACAAGCATAATTATCATAAAAATAAAAATGGCAGAGAGATTTCTAGAGAGACTCTTCGTAATAAACGTGTTTATGATTAAAACATGTCACTGAGCATGCGCAGAAACAGTGAGGTTTTAAAGCCAGATTGAAACATGCCACTGAGCATGCGCAGAAATCAAGTTTTAATTGCAAATTATCGCTCATTAATAGAAATCGCGATTACAAAAACCAAATTTGACAAATCCTAAAATCCTAATAATGCACAAAAACAAATTAATGTGTTTAAGCGGCCTCGTGCTTAGTGAGTATCTAAAGCCAGATTTAAAAACGTCACTGAGCATGCGCAAAAAACAATTTTTTTGCTTTAAAAAATTGTAAATTATCGCTAATTAAACAACGCGAAATAAACAATTTCCATCAGGTTTAATCTCGTATTTCACAAGCATAATTATCATAAAAATAAAAATGGCAGAGAGATTTCTAGAGAGACTCTTCGTAATAAACGTGTTTATGATTAAAACATGTCACTGAGCATGCGCAGAAACAGTGAGGTTTTAAAGCCAGATTGAAACATGCCACTGAGCATGCGCAGAAATGAAGTTTTAATTGCAAATTATCGCTTATTAATAGAAATCGCGATTACAAAAACCAAATTTGACAAATCTACAGATTACAATCTTTCGTTTAAGACCAAAATGAATTAAATTGATGCAGTAGTTTTCTCTCACGGACTGCCCAAAAAGTTAGCTTAGCAACTTAAATATATAGATATCTTTTATATTTCTCTCTTTCCTTTTAATAAATTTGTTTTATTATTTCTGTTTCAAATTGCAAAGGAATATAAGGCTATTTACTAACATTTTAAAGCAATAAATATATTCGTAAATGAATATTGTTTTTCAAACTCATGCGTATATTTTCTACTGGGAAAGAGTTTTTAACAGAACTCTGATTTATTTCTATCTGAACTACACGCTATACTTTCAGTTTAAAAAAAATGGTTTAGAAACATCACAGTTATATCAATGAAACTTCTGATATTAATTCTAGCAACCTTTAAACAGAAATATCCTGGCTTTAAAAGATAGTGCTGTTTTCAAAGACTTCTCTCAGACGTCCTCCTTTTCTTTTTCAGGCAAAGTGCACAGATTGATGGGCTTACGTATTTTTACCCTTATTTATTTATATTTTTTCCATTATGCTGATTTTAACGTAGGATTACGTTCCTCCATAACGGTCCCGAAGAAAGGAAAAATTTCAGATGCTAAAACCGTCCGTCCATCCGTCTTCGCGAGTTATAATTTTGGCAACGCGCCAAACCCAGTTGATCGCTTGGGAAAGCAGACATAAATATATGACATACATATATAACATACAATTCTGACATACATATATGTATATCTATATATATACATACGTACATATAAATATATATAGCTAGATATATACATAAGACACACATACATATATACATACAAAAGAGGTAAGCAACGATGAGTAATCCTACGTTAATAACCCGCGGTAGTTTCGTTAGAAGAGACTACCTGAAATTTTTTTTTCGTGCCATGATTATTTGCTATAGGCTTCCTTACAATGAATTTGCAATTGTTCTTTACTACAAGTGGGTGCCACTGTAACGAACCCTTGTCTAGACCGGGATACGAAGCCAGGTCCAGGCCTCGAGACCAGTATTCTGACATTGATATGAAGAAGTTTTTTTTTTTTTTTTTTTTTTTTTCCAGTGCCTTCTATCCCAGCTGTTTTTTTTTTCTTAACAAACTTGACCCCGTTATTGTCCAGACAGAAAATTTATACCTGTACGCACTGCCCAATGTGAAAAAAAAAAATCGGGATTTTTTTCCAGGCGACTCATTAAATAAAGCTCACGAAACAATCATATTTCTTTCAAATTTAACGTTGTTGTGCTTATTTCTAGGCTAAATACCCGATTTGCCAGATCTTAAAAGACGGGGTTTATTAATAGCTGAAATTTGATCGTAAATAATGAAAGCCTGACAACTACTTTATTGCCGCATAATGTGTATCTATATCATAAAGTATAAAAAGGTATTCTAACCTCCTAACCTGCGAGTTAGCATATTTTTACCCATGAATTAAAAGCAGAATTAAATCTTAATTAGAATAACCATAATTAGAAGGAAACTTTTCTTTCTTCTGAAACTGAAGAGAAAAAAACTCATCTAATTATGCTTAATGACCAAAAAACTTTCGATAGAAAATTTATGTGTATTTTTTATATGAATTTTCAAACTCGCAGAATAAGAGCTAAATTAATTAAAGATTACGATAATTTTACCTCGAGGGATGGGCTTAATAACTGCAAGAATATTCTATCGCTATTAATGTGAAAAAAATAAAGAAAAAATTGATGCGGCTAACACATGACTTACCTTACACATTTCCTTAGTCGTTCGGATAAGAGTAGTAAACAATTCTGAGAAATATATTTCAGTTATTGTTCTATTGCAAATTGGCAACATACTTTATGCTTACGCTGTGTAAACTTTCATTTTTGATATTATTATGTGTATTTAAAAATTTAAGGGGGCACAGGACCTTGAAGCTCGATGAAGTGACTATATATATGGTCTAATCTAACCCTAAAAACTCCAATAATATTTGAAAAAGAAATTGTCTTTCTTTATGAATGTTAAGTACATATCTTTAATTATGCCATATATAAAAATGGAAATTGTAAATATAAAAATAATTTTCAAATTAGCAGTTTAGAGTTTTATATGATTAACTGCTAATTTGAGATTGCGTGCAGCATTACTTTTAAGCTATTAATAGGAACTGATAAAACTTCACTCATATGTATATTTCATGGTACTTTACATTTTAAAACCAAAAAAAATGTGCAATTCTGGAATACTTTTTTTATGTGGGAATATCATGCAAATAATTGTGATAATTTTTTATGTTTTCCAATTTTATGCTCAATTTTTATTTTAAATAATATTTATTACAATTTATTAAGTTTCACATTACAGGTAAATATATTGCAAGTGTATTCTGACCATTAATTATTTTATGTAAGCATATATCTCAATTTTATGATGCGCGCAGCACATTACGATTTTTAATAACCAGTTAATTATATAAAATTCTAAACTGCTAATTTGAAAATCATTTATAGATTTATAATTTCCATTTTTATATATGCCATATTTAAAGATATTTATTTTATATGTATAAAGAAAGAAAATTTCTCTTTCTAATATTATTTGAGTTTTTGTGGTTAGAATTAGACCATATTTATCGTCAATTATTTTGTCAAGCTTCAAGGTCCTGTGCCCTCTTATGGCCAGTTCTTATTTTAAAGAGCATTGCAAAGAAATATTTCGGTTAGCAGGGCGATTTTAATGTTTGTTCATTGTTGGGACACTAAATTTATTGAAGAAAGTCTCACTTAGCCAACAACAGAATAGAGGAAGGGCTAAAAAAAAAAAAAGAAAAGAAAAGAAAGGAAAAGAAAGAAAGAAAAAAAACGCATTAAATTGTGTGAGGGACGCAGAAAAAGTGCTCATCTTAAAGAGAAAATAATCTCGAGACTACTTTTATGCGCTCATAAATGTTTTTATGCTCCATGAACAACACATCGAAAGCAATCGTCTAATTAACAATAAAATCTGTAGTTATATAAACTAAAATTGCATGTTATTAAAAATGACGAACGTTTAAGCTCAGAGGACTTGGACATTTTTAATGAAACTGCTACGAAAAAAAAAAGTCTCTCATCTTACAAAAATATTAATGTATATATTGATCTGTTTAAAATGCATTTCAAAAGTTACCAGTAGAATAAATAGATCATAATATAAATAATGAGAAATGAGAAAAAGTAGGATTATGAACAGCGAAAAGGAGATAAGAGTTATGATTTTATATCAGAAACGGGTAAATTATTGATTATATACAATATTTGAATTACATATCTTGGTAAAAATATACAACTCAAAATTTTCATAGGTACTTTTTTTAAAAAAACTTTCAATAAAATATTACTTTGGATTTAAAAAAAAGGATCGCAAAAAGCATATACAAGTATTTCAAACAATATTTTAGTTAATTTATTATCAAATGAGCATTAAATTTTATGCTCATTTGATAATATATTAACTAAAATATTGTTTACTATTGTTATTGTTTACTTTTCCACCTTGCTAATTATCTACAGTGAAAGCCCCTTTCGATTATTTTAGGTGATAATTACCTGCTTCAATTATTTTAGGTGAAAAAGTAAACAATAACAATATTTATTATATATTGTTATTGTTTACTTTTTCACCTTGCTAATTATCTACAGTGAAAGCCCCTTTCGATTTCTGTCGGGAAAGGTTACAAGTAAACTCTGGGTTCATTTTTACGTTTTTTAGTCTTCAAAATTAGGATTTTTTTTTTACTTTGTTTTTCGTATTTAATATATTCCATTTAATGCGTAGAAACATTAAATACAGGCTTTAAATATACATTACATTCTATGTAAACGTCAAAGAAACTAGGGCGTAGCTACTTCTGCAACCTACCGGTGTCGAGCCATCCAATGTCATTTCGTGTGAGAAAATATTTAATTCAGGTGAAAACATAAAAATTTATAATCCTCTTAAATTCCCATTATTTAAACATAATATTAACTCTTTCCATACTCGTGATAAAACTTATAATAATTTTAAAAAATTTAAGCACACAACGAAAGATTATCTTTGCAGCGAAACGAAAAAAAAAAACTGAATGCAAGCATTTACATTTGCATACATATGCATTTAGTCAAAGAGGGAAAGGGAAGCGGTGAGGAATTTATCGCCAAGGCGATCACTAAATACACACTTTTCAATTTCTCACATTACTTTCTTCATGCTCTGTAACCACAAAAGCAACCTAAAAATAATTCCATTACATATCAAGTGATTGCCTCAAAGTTCAGTCTTCGTGTGGCTTTTAATATTTTTTTTATTTTTTCCTGTTTCGTTTCGCCGGCAAATTCTCTCAGAGGATGATTGATTCTGCTGACAAACGGGCCCTTCCCCCCTTCAGCTAATGTCGACAAACGATTTTCGCGGTCTGGGGCACCCCTTTTTTGTGTCCGCCGCTGACCCCGGTCCAAGCGGCGGCAGAGAACACCCGAAATATCGAATGGGATATCTTCTGAGTAAACATCTCTCGGGGAAGATAAGGCCCTAATAGCCGTCATTACATAATGAGAAATAATTTTGTCTGTCAGAGGCGAGAAAACGAGGCACAGCCGTTGATATCTCAACTCGAGTGGATCAACGACCCCTCCGGTCATAATGTAAACAGTTTTGACGGACTAGTTGAGATAGGCATTCTGATTGGAACAAGCATCGGAACTAAAAAGAAAATAAATAATGATTTCCTATATCTGGTTTCAGCAGATTTGTTTGTAATTATAACATGTGATCTCATCTTCCTGGCAAAATAAAGAAAGGAATTCTCAAGAAGATAAAAATGATAAATGCACAAAACGGTTTTTCTCTACACGTGGAAAAATGCTATTTCCTCTTAAAAATTATCTTGAATTTTTGTTTCTTTTTGTTTGTTTTTTTGTCGAAGTTTGGGAAATTATGTTCGTTAGAACCAATATCCAAAAGATAAAGTAAGTTCGCGGAACTGAATGTGTTAGTTTTAAAGGAAATGGTTGCCAGAAAAAGCATCAAATTTTATTCATCGTTTATTAACTCGTGTAACTGTTCAATTATTGTTAATTATAAAAATTGATGAACTTTTGACTGTTAGTAAGTTTCTCGTTGTTAACGATGGTTTTTATTCAAGAAAAATTATCTTGTCTGTAGTTCTTAACAAATACAAACTAAGCAATTGGTCATTTCAATAGCTGACTGAATTATCAACGACTTTTAAATATGTTCAATGAACTATGCTTGTACTTTAATAAGGGAGTGATCAAACCTTAAAACTGTATAAAAGACATTAAAAAAATTACATTACATACAGTTATTACATTATATTACAGTGCCCTTAGGGGGCGGGGGAGGAGCACAGCAAATATAATGTTACATGTGAGTTACATGCTCTACCATTGAACATCTGAGTATATTTGTAAGTAGAGAATCCACAACTTATGACCAATTTTTCCTTTAAGGATGCTGTAAACTAACCCTATTGGATTCGCTCACCTCAATGTTAACATATAGAGGAAATTTGTCTACCATTTACAGCTACATAAGTGCTGATATTCCAATAAAAACGGTATTTTCAGATAGTTTGAACTTTTCTGCACCTTGCAACAGGATTCATTTTATGAATTTCGTCCACCAAAGGAATTGATGAACGTTTAAAACACACTATACAAGATTTTTCCCCGAATAATTTAAATTTAAAAATATTATTTGCATTTTTTTTAAGCGAAAAATGCCCAAGGTGTAACATTTCTTTCTCTATTACGGAGTACAATTTTAAAAAAAACTTTAAATCCAAGTCGGCAATCCTAAGACACATTTTCTCCACAGGTTAACATTGAGGTGAGCGAATCCAGTACGGTTAGTACACAGCAGCCTTAAAACATCCATTCATGTATCTATTCATGTGTTATTCTTCAAATAATCTTAAGGTCAGACAAAGGAACATTTCGTCTCCTCTTCGGAGGTGAAAATCTCTTTTTCTCGTTCTCTGCCATACTCTGTTTACCTCCTATGATCAGTCAACAACAGCTAATCTCCGAATCCATTTTTACGCCTTGTGTATCCTAAAACGGAAATCTAAATATCCAAACAAATCGCGGCAGACGTTACGAGACGTACTATTTTCCCACAGCGTTTACCTACACATTCGTACAAAGTGCTGCAAATACTACAACTGCGATAAATTTTCTCGCAGTGACTCGTCATTGTCCGCCGGTACCTTTTGTCCCCCTTGCGCAACAACTAAGGTGTCCCACTGGGCGAAGATCATCGAATTCTGAATCCCCGGAAACCCCCAATTGACAACGAGCAGTTTAACTAAGGGGGCTGGGAATAAAATGCAGAAGCGGAGTAGAGCTGCTGAGAATTCAATTTGGTATCTTTGAATTCGCAACAGGGTCATTTATTTATCCATTTGCTTGAAAAATACTTGGGGAAAGTGTAAGTTTTATGGATATATATATATATATATATATATATATATATATATATATATATATATATATATATATATATATATATATATATACAGTCGAACCTCCATATATCGAACTTCCACATATCGAAATTTTCTATATATCGAATTCTTGGCAAATCTCCATGTTCATTACATAGAAAAATTGTTTCTATATATCGAAAAAATCTCTATATATCGAAATTTTTTATTTCAAGACAAATTGGGAGATTTTATTCCACTTTAGAATAAAATCTCCCAATTTTTGGCACTTGAAACAATATGTCGTGGACTTCAATTTGAGGGAAATGTCCCTGATTAAGTTTTGAGTGGACTGAATACATACGAACATTTCTTCGAACTTTCCGCAAAACTGGCTGTTCAGCAAAATATTCGTATTTTTTTTTTTAAAGAATGCAACTGTGATCATTGTAACCACTGTCTGGATTATTGTTTTTTTTAAAGGTATGCAGTACTCGATAAATCTTTCATATTAATTCAAGTTTTAGTTATTAACTTTCATTTAATGTGATTCGCATATAAATTAGAAAAGGAGTTTCGCAAACGAAAATTAACTTTAATTTTTTTAGGAGAATTATGATAAAACTAAGCTCAATTCTATACATCGAAATTTCTATATATCGAATTTTTTTCCGGCAATTTGCTACTTCGATATATGGAGGTTCGACTGTATATATATATATATATATATATATATATATATATAATCATCCTTATTATCAAAATAAGGTTCTGTTCGTTAGATGGCCCTATAAACGATATTGAAATCATACTGAGAAACTGTCGAAGTTTTACAGTAAAACATAAGGAATTTTTAACATAATCCTTGTGCTGGAACAAAACCCCTTGTTATTTTTATTTTTAATTTTGTGTAAAACAGAAAGCAACTTAATATTTTTTTTTTTCATTTTTTGGTGGAAAATCCAAAATTTTTTTGTAAAAACGTTTTGGTCAGACAAAAAGAAATAACTTTATATAAGTGTGATTTGAATGACTTGACATAAGCGTTTATAGCTTAATAATTTTTGATAGCGTACATATTTTTCACATGGTAGTCAGTCTCCAACAACATATCAATGTTTTGTGGCCAAATATCATTTTCTGTCCTCCTTAACTAACAATGAAATTATCCCGTTTTCTATCTCCCATTTGCTTTCCCTTTCGCTGCATTTCACCCATTCCTAGATTTTTATAATTTCTTTATATTTTTGGCCATCACATTCATTTTATTCCTCATATTTAAAAAAAATAAAAATTAATAACTTTTTTTATAATGTAGAATCTGTGAAACGTATGAAAAAGAATCCTTATCATTTTTTTCATGCAAGCTTTGATTTGCTATTCTCGATTCTTCGGTTGCTAATTAATTGCTTAAAATTAATTACACCTACCGAAACTCTTCTATTTTCTTTTCTTATAAAAGCTAGACAGTCATTTCCATTCCAGTAGAGGCAATCATTTTAAAAATCCCTTCAAATGTCACTTTTTTTTTCCCTTGCGTTTAATTTTCAGAAATAAGGGAAAATTTTATTTCTACATCATACATATAGTTATTAAAATCAACGGGAGTTGAACATTTTGTAAACGTTTTCTCAGCGCAAGGGATAGACTCAAACCTGCATATCCATATTAAATTTTTACGTCTATACGACACCCCTCTAGAGGCAGATGGTTGCTGCATTCTCGTCCTTGTCCGAGTCTACCCTGCCTTGTGAATCTCTAAATTATGTCCCTGTCCCTTTTTTCAGTATCATCCCATTCAAATGCTTCCCATTCACGGCCCAGATGAAGTGCTGGTCATAAATTAATGACTCGAACTTCTCAGGAATCGACAAAAGAGGGTAGATACGGGGTGCTATAGAGGTGTTATGGGACATTTAGAAATGCATTACAATTGCCGAGTCACAGTTCGTTAGGTAAGAGTCTATGCGCGTGTAATATATTATGAATGAGGGAATGTTTCACACGCGTTTTTAGAGCCTTTCTTCCCTCCCCCTTTTAAGCAACTTTTTGCATGGCACAGGAAGAGACCAAGCCTGTGAGTCTCTCTATTTTCTAAGTTCATGAAGAGACGGTTAATTGTGTTCAGCCGTGGTGATCGATGCAGATTATGTTAGCACAGGGAGTAGATAGTTGTATTGGCAATAGGAGGACGTGACTGAAAAAAGTGACTTTCAAAGTTAGGAGAGGATGCTAGTTGTAAGAAGGCAAATTTTTGCGCCTGGGATTTAAAAAAAATTATTAAAAAAAAAACTCTCGCATTATTATTAGACTCACTTTTTATCCCTCGGATTTACAATTTTCTGCTATAATTCTTCATTTTTCTTTATCAAACTCCCTTCATTGATGAATAAAAATTGATATCTGATTATTTTTCTACAACATAGGGATAGGGATAAGTGAATTTCGCATAAAAAAATATCGAAATTTCGCATTTATGCGCAAGTATATATATATATATATATATATATATATATATATATATATATATATATATATATATATATATATATATATATATATATATATATATATATATATATATATATATATATATATATATATATATATATATATATATATATATATATATATATATATATATATATAAATTCAATAGTTTCGCATTTATTTAAAAAGATCCCAATGTTACTTACTTGGTTAGGTAAGTATAAAAATTCTTAGTTAAAATCTAACATTGTATCCACATTCTCTTCCTTAACTCTTTAGCAATAAGTAATAAGCAAATTTCGAGAGTGAGGTCGTTCAGTTAAAGACGTTGGATGGTCTTAGATAAGCAATTATGTCAATAAATTATTGCTATTATTGCCTAATTTCACTTAAAAAGCCGTTTATCACCGAGTTTTCGCAAAAAGTAGTAAAAAAATAATTTTTGCATTTATTCGCTCATATCGACAAATTTCGCATTTATTCGCATCTATTCCGTAAATACGAAAATTACGTATTCTTACATATGGACCTTATTTTCGTACATCAGTATAACGATAGTCTGCAAAAAAAAGAAAAAAGAAATAATTTAACTCATTTGTTTGAAGTTTACCTTGTGACTAATTCCTGCTTTTTAAATACAAATATTCCTTACATTATGAACAAAATCTTTGGAAATATTTTTGATCTACTGATAACTTTAAGACTCTCAATTTTGAATAGCTAAGTCATGAAACAACTTATTTTTTTTTAAAGGGTAAGACAATCTCTTTAATTCCCCTTTACTATTTATGACAACGATTAATGTATTATTAAGACAGTATAAGATTACTAATAGGAATAGGGTCTTTATCCTCTGAGATAAAGAGATGATAGAAAATCAAAAGTAATTTCATGAAAATTAAAAATCTGTAATCGGTTCTATTTTCAACACAAGCCCATTTGTTACAGCTTTCCAACCCTTTTGTCAACAGAAGAGGAAATTATCATTATATATACAGGAACTTTTTTCTAAACGATTAAAGTTTGCATTTAATGACGTGTATATAATTTTTAAAGCTAAAATTTCAATTGTAATGCAAAGTTTCAGAGATTTTAAATCTTAAATTATCCCATGACCTTTTCCATTATGCAGCATGTAATACTTGTGGGATACCATTTGTGGGAGGATTTCAGAAACAGACTCTAGGCAAATAGCAAACAAACAAATAAATGCTACCAATATTTCATTATTCATCTACGGTAGGAGGAAAACGCCCAAAATCAATTGTTCTGCATTGTTTGTAAGTCTCTCCCAAGTCAATGATCCTAGGTGAATGTTGCCAAAAGAAATAGAAATTTATACAAATATTATTAGATGGGAAATATATGGCTAAATCAATTTCTTACTGCTGAAATCAACACCAAATTTGTAATTTCATGATTACTATATCCATTAGAGTATATATATATATTTTCTCTTTAAATTTTATGTTTAGGGATACTTCCAGTTGGAAATTTTCTTATATCAACTGTATATTCTGATTTTTGTTAAACTTTCTAGCAATGTAATCCCAATTTGGCATATCTGGGGGGGAATAAAATATATGTGAAGGTAATCAGGAAAATCGAGCAGCATTATCTAAATATATTGTGTAATAATTTCACTTAATGCGTAAACAGCCATTGAACTTAAGAATAAAATGTAAATGGATAAAATATCATTATTATAATATACTAATAAAATTTTTCGTATGTAAATTTTTCTAATAAAATTTTCGTAATTTAGTGCATGAGTATATTTTAAAAAAGTATCAAAATGTTATGAACTTGATTCCGTTTATGTGCAAACTAAATCAAAGCAAGGAAATTTTGTTATAAAGAGGAGACAAAGTTTTGCTTGACTTAACCATTCTTTGATCTTACTTATTCTGAAAATTCCAGCAAGCCTCTGATAGCAAAGTACAAAACGTTAATTTCGGAAGGTCAATTTACAGTGGTTTAATGTTAGAGAATAAATAATTTAAAAATACTTCATTGTTTTTTAAAATCATAATCCACTTGCAATTAAACCAAAAGTAATAACATTACGTTCTACGAACACAATATGTCATAGATCTATCAGATGAAACTGAATTTTAATAACACACTAGCATAATTTCTTTTATAAATATTCCTTGAATAACGTTGGGATACTCTGAATGTATAAAGGAACTTTTTTTAGATTTCATTATCAACGTATTTCTAAACGTGAAGGATATTTTAAAAGAACTTTCATTTTTCCCAGTTTCTTAAAAATTTTTACTAGCTGTGCAAATTTCTGTCTTCTTATCAATTAGATATTAATCCCTTATACTTAGCTTTGACTCATTTTCGTTTTAATAAAGAAAAACTAAATTCTGCGACTTTAAAAAGAATACTGTTTGAATATCGTCCTAATCTAAAACGATTTTGTAATGTTATATTAGACTAGCTGAAAACCCGTACTTCGCTACCGAGTACATTCAAATTAAATACAACGGTCAATGTATGCAATTAATGCCAAAAATATGTAAAAATATATTTATAATAAATACAATGATCAATGTATGCAATTGATGTAAAAAAACGAAAAAATATATTTATAAAAAAATCGTAACGGATATTTTTATATACAAAATAATGTAGAAGAAAATATTCAAATTAAATCTAATAGAACATACTAAAGAATATAGTACAGTTTTAGAAACATATCTTTTACTGTATTTTAATATTTTGTTGGATAATTTCCAATCGTCTGCCGCATTAGCAAGAAAAAAAATATATATTTTTGCCTATTTCGTTGTTATGCACGTGACGATAAATTAATTTAAAGTACCAGAAAAGAAATCACGTGATTAGCATTTAATAAATTAAATTCTAAAAATTAATCTTTAAAAATTCACCAAAAAATCAGAAAATGGAGGTAAAGATTCGAAAAAGATTTCATTTTAAAGGAATTTTTATGATGTTTCTCGTGATATAAATTTTATAACACTCAAATTATTATTTTAAAATGCAAACTTAAAAAAAGTTACTAAAACAGCTTAAAAATTGAATTTAAAAAAATCTAAGAAGAATTTTTGAAAAATCTTTCTTAGTGCACCCCTACACTTTAAGAAGAATCGCCATGCAAAATTTCAGCCCTTTAGGTCCAGCGGTTTGGTCTGTGCGTTGTCTGTCTGCCAGTCAGTCAGTCAGTTACGGAGCTGTTTTATATATATAGATAGATATGTATAATGTATGAAATATCATTTATTACCTGCAGTCGCTAGAGATTTTTCCCTCGCGTTCAAACAAGAAACGCGAATCCAGAACTTGGTGACATGTTCTCTTCAGGAGTTCCCTCATTAAGTTTTCTGACATTAACTTGAAATTTATTTGTTTCTCCTTCGCTTGAAATGTAAGCTCAGTTTACCTGGAAAATCTGTATACCCAGAGAACACCGAAAATCTTTTCTGAAACGTATCGAGCGCCAGCACGAGAGGTACTGCCATATCGCTTGGATATACGTTTGCCATTACAGGATAATGAATCAAAGCGAGTTTAAACTTTTGGTTTTTTAACCCCTTGGGGTACTTTTCTGAGGAACTCACGTCAAGGCTTGCGAAAAGACTATTCTTTAAATATCACATTCTCTCGCGCGCTTTGTGTTTTGATGGCTGTCGCTCACAAGAGATCAATCCGCGCTGGGTGGGTGGGTGAATAATGGCCCTAATGAATTATTGATCATTTGCGAGTTCCTGAAGTAATCTCGGATTCATTCTTTCCAGTCTTTTCCATGAATGGTCTCAAATTCCCATTAATCTTTTCGCATAACAATAAATTATAAAGTCAATTAGGAAGCCCGTGCACCCAGTGACAAATTCTGACGCGCCTGAACGAAAAAGTGCCACAGATGCCACGTGATCCGAAGTCGATATACCAATGTGCCACCAAGAGTTCGGAAGAATAAAAGTCCGAATCGGTACTTCGGATGTGATGCCGAAGTGCGGAAGATTAGGAACAAAACTGCTGAGGTTGTGGTTGTCTCCCTTGCTGAAGTTCTTAAGGTTGATGGTGGAAAGCAAGGATTAGAAAATGCTTTTTAGAACGGTTTGAATGATTGTTTCGATCAATCACTGAACTGCTAATTCAGCTGTCGTATATACCCATACTGATTGCTCCAGTTGGTATAATTCAGTGTTTAGTGAATTCTTCGAATATTTAACCGTTATTTTACTCCATTTGGCTTAAAAACGACCACTATTATGAGACAGCCAAAACAATTTCCTACAAATTTACCAGGAAGGTTTTGAAATATTACTACGTTCATTCAACGTTTCAAATTAAAACGGCAAAAAAAATGATCGGCATTCCTTCAAACTGAGGAACCGAGAAAAAAAAAAACCTCTGGACAAAAATTAAAAATTAAGAAATATAGATTTTTTGATTGATTTGGCTATAAAGGGATGGTATTTGTTCTGGGAATGGTTTTATTTGGGGCATTTAAAAAAAGAAGAGCTCCCAAATCTTCGGATAGTTAAACAATAAATGGGTGTCTCCTATTTTATTTTTCCCCTTCCGGACAGGATTACCACAGCCTTAAGTTTTCCTGCATATGCTGCCACAGAAAACTAACCATAATAAGTGGGCGCAGTGGCCTAGTCGGATAAAGGCATCAGGCTAGTGATCTGAAAGTCACTGGTTCGGTGCCCATCACTGACACATCTACTGTTGTGTACACTAATGGCGGCTGGTGAACGTAAAATCTGTCGTGGCTACAATGTCCTCCAAGTTCTCAGAATTTCCTCTGGAGGTGCGGGGTCAAGTGTTCTAGTCTCGTCGCTTGACTCGGTTCAAAATTACGGGACTGGTCCTTTGGCGAAGTCGGATTCCGACCCTTGTGGTGGCAGTCAAAACAGGAGCCGCACCTTCATCACCCATAGCCTTCGGGACTTGATCTGATGTCGCAGTCTGTCAAGGGGCATAAGCAACAACAACCACCAAAATTAAAGATCCATAAATAAAATCAATACATTTATTGATGGAAAAAAAGTTTTTTTTTCCTGGTACGCGGGAGATAAAAGCCATATTAGCTTGCTTAACTTAAAAAAAAAAATCATAAAATGGTGTCACTTTCAAATTATGAAGAAATGCATAGTCCCATTAAAAAATACTTCACGGTTTTTTAGAAGAACCAAATCATTATTACAAATAATTCAGTCTCGTCACTACTTACTTTGATAAGCAGTTAGTGTTCATACTTAACTGACATTAACAAATAAATCAAACATTATTCAGAAAAAATTCATTTTTTCTAACTATTTTCTAAATTTTATTATTTTAACAGCGACTGAAGGGCGCCAAATGACGGTAAGAAACAAAGAACTCTGCCGAAAGTCTGATAAATACAGTTTATTATCCGCAGCGTCTAGCAACTTTAGAGAGCATGTATTCCACACCCCTCTCTCCCCTCAGATCACCGCTACTACTACACTATATCTCACGTATGTGTGCATCTCAGTTAGCAGCTGAAGAATTCCCAAGCCTGCTCATTTGGATTTATCTTCCTCTCCACTTTTCTACAGATTAGTTTAAACGTTTGAAAGTATATATTCCGTAATGTATGCCGAGAGCACACACAGAGTTTAAACGCATTAAACTTGTTTTAAAACCCGATGGTGAGAAAGATCGGAAATACGTTACAAAGTACTTAGTAATTCCTCTAATGTAGGCTCTTCTCACGCACCATTAGATGTGTAACAATACGGGGCGACAGTCCCTCGTCTCTCCAAAACAAATATCAGGCAGGCTCACCCGCTCAGTGCCCCAACCGGCGCTTCTTCTCGTGTTTAATAGCCCATAACATTGACGGGGACACGAGCCTTAATCTCAACTTTCTTAACTTAATCTCACCCGACGGAAACTAAAAATTCATCAAAACCACTGGCTTCTGCCCGGGCAAAAGAAGAACATGGGGCACACCCGGCATCGCTTAATGCAAGGATTTTCCCACACGCAGATAATTGTCGCTCGCCGAACACACTCTCTCTCTGCCTTGGATTAACGCGAGCGAGGGCTCCAAAGTTAAACAAGATCTCGGGTAAACAGTGGGTACAGAAAAGTCCCCCGCCCGTCTTCTCCGAGTGTTTTCATTGCTGGTGCCACTAATTAAAAGCTGAATAATTAATTTACTGAGAAAATAGAGCGAGAACTTTTAACGCAGTCTTGACAGTATAACTGTTGCGACAGTGGTTATAATACTTGGGGAGTTTCATCGAGTGCCGCGGTCCATTGATTCTTACCTGGACTGGGTCCCTTTTGTATTAAATTTCGGCTTAGTGAAATTAATTTCACACTCAGCACCCGTCTGTCTGTACCCTCTTCTGGGGGCTGCAATAATCTCCAGAAAAGGTTGTCGACTGCGAAAAAGTGGGAATGAATAGATATACGGCAAGTATGCGAATATTAATTTCAAGTTTTCAGATTATCCACGAAGGCGTACGTTAAACGGTGAAGGGGCTGCATGAAATTTTCATTATGTAGCTATCTAACTTTGCTCAAGAAAATATTACGGTGTGTTTAGGGTTCCCAGGATCTCATGGTAAAAGCAACAGAAAACAATATACATTAAGCCTCAGAAAATCTGGCACGTTTGGGTCTTCGGAGATGCCGGATTATAAAATTTGTGGGATCATTGGGTATAGAAGAAGAGTTAAAAAAAAATTTAAAAATATTAGGCACAAAAAGTGTTATTTATTTCCTTAAAATGTTACACAGCCTGGAATACATGGGGCAATATGTAAAAACAATTTAACAGATTTGAAATTTGTAAGGTACTTTAATGGTATGAAATCTGCTTATGAAATCATTCGTCACGACAGACGGAACCAGATCAAGAGCTTTTCCGAATAGAACTACACGGTTTGAAGGCCATTTAAGAACCTGCCAGGTCATTGAACACGCTGAATGATTTGAGGCCAAATTACCGGAATTTTACTATAAAATTAATTTAACACGTTAGCATCAATATTTATTTTTATAGTTTTCTGATGTATCTTGTTAAAACCCCTCTTTTTTCAACAAACAGTATGAAAAAATACATCCTTTTCTAAGAATTGTAAGTTTATCTTATTAAAAATGGATTTGTTTCTTTTAGCATTATTGTTGATTTTCGTAAAGCCGAGCACTTAAACTTTACAAATGAAACCTTTATAAAGTACGATCTTTTTCAGCAAATAACCACATTCTAAGGGGGGAAAATAAACTTTCTGAATAATACCAAAAAAGAAAAAAAAACATTCATCCATCTTCAATCAATCTAAATGCAAATCCTGAACACAAATAAGCTTTTGATTTGAGGAGAGTTTTGTAACAACAAACACATACATTTATTTAATGCATCCTCAAGCTATCCTCATCAGAAACATGAATACTCATTCATGTCTACACACAAAGCGGAAAAATACCGATTTCTTTTTATTAATTCATCCGTTTCTGCATTTGATTTCAAACGTCAGAATTAATTTATCATCGGAGATGAATCTGTTGAAGTGAGTGAGCGCACCAAACCAATTCCCTTACAATAGACCGGAATCTTTATTTTTCTCGTCGAATTCGTGACTTCGTTTTATCGAGGGCTTCAACTGGAATGATTAATAGCTCCAAATCTATTCTTCAGATCTTAAAAGCGTTTGCCATTTCCGATTTGAAAGGGGCACTTTCATTTCCTTGTCTTTGACTATCAAACATGATCATTCCTTAGATGGCCATGATTCCAAGTGATATATTTAGTTTACTTTGTTTGTGGTGCAATGATTTGCTGGGGGGGCACAGGTCGATAAATGGGAGTATTCATCCATTCTAAACGTTGCAGTAGTGTGGGTTATCCTTAATACCTTATAATTTTTTTCCTTTCTGATTTCTAATTTTCAATTGGAAAATTAATTTAAAAATTAATGGGAAAGAAATGAATGATTAATACTTAAGGCTGCTGTGTACTAACCCTATTGGATATGCTCACCTCAGTGTTAACCTATGGAGAAAATGTGTCCAAGGATTGCCGACTTAGATTGAAAGTTTTCTTTTTCAAACAATTATTCTCCGTAATTGAGAAAGAAATTTTGCACCTTGAGGCATTTTTCGTTTTTTTTAAATGCAGATAAAATTTTTAAATTTAAATTATTCGAGGAAAAATCTGGTACAGTATGTTTTAAACGCTCCTAAATTCCTTTTTTGGCCGAACGATGGCCGAATGGCTAGGGCGCTTGCATGCGGTACCGGAGTCTGTGGGTTCGAATCCCACTTTAGGCATGGACGCTTGTAGCCGTTCGGAATCGGCTGTAAGTAGTAGGTCCCGGCCTAATTATCCCTCGCGTAGCAAAAAGTTGACCGTAGCGCTTCAAAACCTCAATTCATTTGGTGGGCGAAATTTATAGAATGAAGCCTGTTGCAAGGTGCAGAAAAGTTCAGGCTATCTGAAAATACCATTTTTATTGGATTACCAGCATTTATGTAGATGTCAATAGTAGACAAATTCTCTCCATAGGTTAACATTGAGGTGAGCGAATCCAGTAGGGTTAGTACACGGCAGCCTTAATATTTAGTGTACAACAGGATTCCTTAATGGGCATTTCCAGCTTACCCAGAAGAAATGGATCCAGATTCAGCTCTCATAATGGCTCTTAAGCATGATATAGACCCTGAAATAGATATGATTCCATTGACAGAATTTCTCCGAATTTTAATTGCCTTTAGCGACAGGTTTACCCATCTCTGATAGGTTACCTACTGATCTACCATTAGAGAAAATCAACTTAATATATCGTGTTGTCTCACGTGAACTAGTCAGCTCTACTGTACCATGAAGCTCGTAATGGGGGCGAACTTGTGGTTTCATGCAGGCTGGATGAGATAGTGAGGCCTGTTTTTGCATAAGGTAACTGTTTTATTCCTTGGCTACTTGCCCGTTCTATTTTTGGATTCGAAACCTCTTCTCTGAGGCTGTGTGTTCATTCGATATTGTCAGTGTTCTTCCCCCATCATGTATTATTCTGTGACCGTTCCATAGACGGATTTTTACCCATATATTTAGAAACAAAACAAAAGAAAATTATCCTTGATGTACACATGTTTAAGCTAAGGATTAGTTGTCTTTTGGAATTATTAGCATGTAAATTTTCCCTCTTTTCTCATTTGATCGAGAAAGTTCTTAAGTTCCAACCTGTTTTAAATTATGTATATATATATATATATATATATATATATATATCAGATAATTTTCAATGAAAATGTCATTTTTTTTAAAGTGGAAATGTATCAAATGTATAATAATGAGATATCAACAGATTTTTTTCTTGTGAAGTCTTCGACAAGTTTGTTCATCTAAGTTTGTCTAAGTTATCTAGACCTAAAAACGATACAGCAGTGTTTTGTTGGTAGGTCTAGAAAACTTAATATATTCAACTTTTATAGTGCAATCAACCCTTTTAATTTGAATTCCCGATTTTTTAGCAGTCAAGGTTACTAATCTTCAATGGCTGTCTGATACTGTCTGACATATACTATGGAAAAACAAACAAACACTTCAGTTGAAAGAATTAAGAAAAGTAGAGTTTTCTTTATATCAAAATTAGAATTCTAATAGGGATTTTTTCAAAAATATATTTCGGAATCCCAAAATTGTACTTTGTGCGGAATTCAGGAATGTACATTTTTATACCCAACTGGAAATTAATGCTATAAAAGAAGCTAAAACGAATGGATTAAACAGCTGTACTGAGAACTGTAAAAGGTTCATGACGAAAGGAAGGACTCAAACAAATTGATTGAACAGCATTCTCAAACATTGTCTAGCCGAAATTGAATGGATAAATCCTTTTACTTGTATATACTGTTTGACATATACTTTGGAAAAACAAACAGTTGAAATGAAAGAATTAAGAAAAGTAGAGATTTTATAAAAATTAAAATTCTAATAAGGCTTTTTTCAAAAAAATATTTTGGGATAAAAATTGTGCGGAATCCATCACTGTACAACGTTGTACCCAACTGGAAATTATTGCTATAAAAGAAGTTAAAACGAATGATTGAGAACTGTAAAAGGTTAGTGACAAAAGGAATGACTCAAAATAAATAGATTGAGCAGCATTCTCAAAAATTGTCTAGCCGATATTGTATGGATAAATCATTTTACTTGTATATACTATGGAAAAACAAACAGTTGAATTGAAAGAATTAAGAAAAGTAGAGTTTTCATCAAAATTAAAATTCTAATAAGGCTTTTTTTTCAAACAAAAAATTTCGGGATCAAAATTGTACTTTGTGCGGAATTCATGAATGTACAACGTTGTACCCAACTGGAAATTAATTCTATAAAAGAAGCTAAAACGAATGGATTAAACAACTGTATACTAAGAACTGTAAAAGGTTCGTGACTAAAGGAAGGACTCAATACAAATAGATTGAGCAGCATTCTCAAACATTGTCTAGCCGAAATTGCATGGATAAATCCTTTTACTTGTACTTTAAACTTATTTTTTATGCACATCAGACGGACTGTGATTGCAGGACAAAACATTTAACGTGCTTGGATTCGTTTCAAACATTTTCACAAAAGCTTTAGTTGGTGCCATAGGTGGAGGATGCTAAAGGGGCTGAAATAGTGAGAGAAAGAAAAAAAAATAGATAAAAGGGAAAAACCCTTACATACCCTTCTTCTTTCCCCTTCCCTACCCCCAGGGGTCGCTTGCTGAGAAAAAGAAAGGTATAGAATATTTTGAGAGTTCTTAGCTCATCAATTATTCAAAAGAATCTTCTCAATATTCAGAACCTTTTTTTTTTCCACCAAGTAGGTGTGAAGTGAAACTTTTTAAGGGAAAAAAAATGCATTTAATTGAAATCACTCAATTGATCTCTTAGGAATTTCTAAAAGCTTTTTTCGAGAGAAGAAAGAAACTTCCAACATCTGAGATCACACAAAAGCAGGTCTGCAATTTAAAGAATTTCATAGTTTGGAGTGAATAGGTAATAAAAATGTAGAATTTCAGTTTATAAATAATGAATCCATTTTAAGAAACAGAGAATTGTGTGTGTGTGTGGGAGTGAACAGACATAAAAGGCGTTTGATTTGAGAGAATATTGTTCGAAAATATAGAATAGAATCTTCGTTGAGAAAATGGACGGCGATCTTGTCGCGTTTTGGGGAAGCGAAAAGTTCCCAAAATATAAATATAATTTTTCGGTACATCATAATTCGTTTATTACTTATAATTCTAGAAAACTATTTTTAATCTGAGGAATAACATTTAAAAAAAGTTTTGCCTTCTTTCTGGTAGTTAAAGTTTAAAAAAAATTAAATTCCAATAGTTGCATGCTTATTGTTTTGTTAATATAGTTTTCAAAAACAAAATATGTGAGCATATCTCATGTTTTGATTCAAATAAAGGAAGATAGGAACTGATTTGAAATTATTTTTTCTACGAAATATTTTGTGGATAGCTTTTTTTAAAATTTTATTTTTAATTTAAGGAAATAATTACTCCATCTCTGGTTTCAGATAGTCGTCTTTCAAGCTAGGTGATAATTAATGACAATTTTTTCCATCTGCTATTGCTGCAGTGATTTAAAAAAAAAAAAATTCTGCAATTTTAAAGATAAAATTAAAACTAATACCATTTAACAAGGATCAGTAAATAATTTTTAACATTTGTGGACTCACATATGATTCTCTTTGAATTACACGCTTACCTTGCGACATCCACTATTACATTTTCAAAATCCCCATTCTTCAGCATTAATCGAAAATGACGTGATAATTTCCTTTCATAATGAGTATTATATAATTAACTATTAGACTACTGCAAGGACGAGAAAAGTGCCTAATGCTGTACGCACAAAATCTTTTGATAAAATATTTGATTTAACCAATACATCATTCAGCCCATACATAAAGTATGCAGACAATTAAATGCACTGGGTACTCATAAAAAAGCTCTAAATTACTCCAGATGTGACGGGAGAAGACGTTATTTATCTCGAAGAGTGCTGAAGGAACCCCTTTCAGCCTCATCTCTGCTTTTAAGCGAAGTACGGATTTAAATACTCAAATTCATTATCGTTAATAAACTTATCTTATGAGGAAATGACATAATGTGAGAAATTAGACGCTGAAAGCACACTAAGATAAATTTGGACGGAAAAACACGTTGAGTCTTTAGAAGAAGGATGAATGGAGAACTATCGACAAAGCGGTGACTTAGAGAAATCACTGACGCTCGAAATATGGTAGCCTTCCCTCGAAAAGCTCCCGGAAAAATGGGAACACCTGTAATCTACAATAGAAAGCCTTATGAATCACCTCATTAAATCCATCTCGGACATAAAACGCTGATTCGAAAATACATTTCTCAAACGCTAAAATGGATCGGAAAAACTTTCAGATCCGGGGCAAAATTATCGATCACTTCAAATACGAAGACAAGAGAAGTCAAATTAATATCCACGACCGTATGCTTGTCTTCTGAATACATATTGATCCTTTCCTCTTTTTATTCAATTTTTCTTGAAAAGGAGGAGACATATTTGTCTAATGTTTTACCAAATGTATCCCCCCATATTAAAAGGACCGTCCTTTGTCGGCAATCGGGGATTTATAATAACTTTCTGCCTTTAGGAAAGGTAATTTGTTTTCTTTGGAACAGACAGCGCCAAGAAAGAGATTTTTCTTTTGTAGATGGTATCTTCGGTGAGCAGATGACAAGACGCTTGATTCATCGTTAATGGTCCTCAATTTTTAGAGTCTTCGCCTTTGTTTAGGAAAAACTCGGGGCTGTGTTTTAGAGCGCTTAGCCTTCGAGGAGGAGTGTTCACTTTTCCGTTCAAATAACAATCAGTCGTTCCAGATGCAGTGCGAAAGAACTGGCGCGTTTTTGATTGCGTAGCAAAATGAGAGAAAAATGCAGGGGATAAAAGGGGACACCCCCCCCCTCGTTCCGTAGACTGCAAAAACCCTTTTCTTTTCATAATGTCTTTTGAAATAAACTTTACAGTTTGATTGAATGACAGGGTGTGTGCGATCAGAGGTCTTGGCTGTCTCCTCTATTTAGAGACTTTCTTCTCAATAGAAATTCAAATTTTTTGTTTGAATTTAAAAAAAAATTCTTTATTATTTATTTTTCAGTATCATCGCTGCAGATAAAATTGATACGAAAATGTTATAGCATATTCAAAGATTGCAGCGTCAAATAAAATGAAAGATGAAAATAACTTATGCGAGAAAGTAATCTTATAATAATATAATTTTTTGATTCTAGGTAACACTTGAACGAATGCTTAAATTTAAACCAAATGAGTATGCATCGGTTAGCGCTTATGTGTGTATGCTTTTATCGCTTTACTTGAACAGGGTATTTGTAAATATATATATATATATATTAAAAAAAACTTTTTTTTAAATTTTTTAATTAAAAAAATAGTTGTATGTTTTTATAACACTCGCAGAGATATACGTTTATATATTTCATTGCATTCGTGTGTGTGTACGTAAGGAACAAAGATAATGAGCTAAATTCAACAGTTATATACATACGCTGTATTTTTTTACAGCTGATTATGCTTGAAGTAGAAGGGAAATTTTTTCATTTCCTGTCTATCACTTCTCCAAGTTGTAAGATTGTCAGTTAAATGGCTGTTTCGAAGTAAGCTGATAACCAATAAATTTCGATTCAAATGAAAAGATTATCATTAAAATATTGATTCTACTTTTCTCATTGAGTATACGATTGTATTTCGTCGCAACCGATATTCCAAAAGTATATATTTGTCTGTGAATACATACTATTTCAGTAAATTTTTTGTCCATTGCATTTGCTTTGTAAACATTTTTACTGGTAAATAATATTTTTGAGGTTTCTTCCAAATGTTTACATTGTTTATTCTTTTTCTCTTTTAGGTAAGTATCAGATCTGCCTCTTGTAACATCGAAAATAAGCTCTGCACAATTTTTGGGCGTAAGTCAACGTTTAAACATATATAATTTAACTTATTTTTCCAATGTTACGTACACGTCTAAATTTGTTTGAATTTTTTCCCCTTTTTTTTGTATAGGATGTAATATCATGTTTTGTATGAAAGGCATGTTATATTTTTTTAAATTCTTAATAACTGATCGATATTCTGTTCATTTTTAATATTGTGTACTCCTTCGCGGTTTATTATTTAGAAGCGAAATGTCTCACATTATTGTTATTATTTGGCAACAGCCCAACTATTACTTACAACAACAACAAAATAAAGCTTTAAAATCGACATCCAATGAGCACACATCAAAATTAAATGTTCAGTTTTACTTTCAAATTCTAAAGTCCCTTTCGGCCACTTTTGCACTGCGTTGTAATTCAAAAATCTGACTGTTGGGGCAAATTTTGAAATATTTTTAGCGCCAGTAAAAATTTAAGTACGTCAACTGAACTTTTATTCTTTTGCCTTTCTACACCTTGAGAGGTGTAAATAAACCAGTTTTACCTTACAGTTAGATTGCACACACGGTCACAAAACGTCCTGGTCGTTTAGTTGGTAGAATGTTTGCTCGAGATTTGGAGACTCGAGTTCAAACCTTATCCGTAGAAAGTGATTACAATATCTGCGCCGGATAGAATTATTATAGATCGTAAGTCAAACGCTTGCCTCCCCCCCCCCCCCCCCAAAAAAAAAAAAGAGAAAAAAATCACCATAGATAAAAAAAAAGGAACATCGAAGACAAACAAATGTCTTGATCAACATGTTGTATAATTGATCTCTAAAAAAAAAAGAAAATATTTAAGGAAAAGTCATTGACATTAACACTCCCTCACACTGCCAGGGTAGTTCATTTAGTAGAATGAACCTCCCTCCTGGCTGGCAATTTTTACAACATGAATTTTTCCTGTTGTATCTCCAAACGGATGATCATTTTAGTAAACTGAACTTAGGAATATTTTCTATTTACTAGAGAAGCGAGATACTCAATGGCTTTTTGTAATATATATATATATATATATATATATATATATATATATATATATATATATATATATATATATATATATATATATATATATCTGTGTGTGTGTGTGTTTGTGTTTGTGTGTGTGTGTGTGTGTGTGTGTTTGTTTGTGTGTGTGTGTGTATGTGTGTGTGTGTATATTCGATCGCATTTATTTTCATGTTTTCGGACGAATACATTTCACGATTTGCGTAACGAGAGAGGGGATTACCGAGTTTAAACACTGCCCAACGCCACCAAATTGCTTTTTATCTATCTACAGTATAGCATTAAGAATTGCCTCAATTGCATGGTAGTTTTTATTTATATGAAGTTCAAAACCCTTCCCAGACCAAAATTCAGCGTTGAACTTTGGTATTCTCAGTCTAAAAGCGTTGAGTTGTAAATTTCGTAATAATTAGACGCCTTTGGAATAACAGTTTTTCAACGGGGGAGTATTTAGAATGGTAGTTGCATTGCGATATGTCACTTTCACGGGAAAATACTGAGGAATTTTCAAAAACAAGCTTCCAGTTAAACTTGGAATGAAATTTTTAGACTAAATCAACCCGGATGCAACGCATTTGTATGCGCATTTAGCCCTTTGGCATATGATACTCAGTGTCTTACGCTCGGAAATCCCAACTCAACAGCATTTGGAAAAACCAAAAACAAAAAAAAAACCCATAAAAACCCGAATTTTGATATTTGTCATCGAAGCCATTCCCGAGACATAATTTGATTCGACCTCTCACGCATATAGACAGGTGGGTCAGTTGTACCCCCTCCTTCTAACCCCACTTCACCCTGTCTGTCCGTCCATGCTTGAAATTCGCCGATAGCTATCTCCTGTTCGGAGACTGAATCACACTCATACACATTCGAATAAAGGGGACGAATAAAAAGCAGACGTATATATATTAATAAAAAAAGAAAAAAGAAGCTTCGAGTAAAAATACGCCATAAAAAAAAACATTCAGGCATAAGAGAGCGATTCTGAACGCAATTTAATATTGCGTATTGCTGCAGAATAGGGCACTGGGGAGTGTAGGATTACTTGAATAGGGGAGCGGCGCGCATGCGCACTCATATCAGTCCTTTTGTTGGGCTGTCAAAGTTTTTCGATTGCCATGAATGGCAGCAGTAAGGGACCCCAGCGCGATGTATCGACGCAACCCGAGGGCTTAAGTTACAAAACGCACGTAGATCGTCGCGATTACATTAGCGAGTGGTTTGTACGGCGACGCGAGTTGCGATGTTATCGGCACGCCGAGTCGTGTGAGAACGTCAAATTTGGTAAAAATCGAATTTCGAACCGAAATGTTTCACGGGGAATTTTTTTTTTTTTTTCATAAATAAATAAAATAAATCGGGCGAGAATTGTCACTCGAACACCTGCGACTGAACGATAAATTGATTTTCGAGAGGGAAACCTTTTGAAAATTTAAATTCCTTTTTAAAGTGACACGGTTAGTTCTTTTAAATTGAGAGTTGATTTATATCACATTAATTGGGTTAAAAAAAAGGAAGTACTCAGAGGAAAAGTAAAAACGCGAGTTGTGTAATACAGTATGGTGCGTTATGAAGGATTTCTAAGAATTTTTCTCAAAATTCGTTTGAATTCTCAGGAATATTTTTTCTCATATAATATTACACAATATATAATTATCGATTATTTTTTCATAGTCAAATTGTTAATTTTTTTAAAGAAATTTTCCCAGTTATTGAGCTAGGAACGCGTATGATGTAAAAAATAACTTCAGAATGTACGGAGTTTTATATTCTAGTGTAATACGTCATGGAGAATTTTGAGGTATTCGCTGAGTTTGTTAAATTTTCCGCTGATATCGCAAGATATTCAGCATTGTTTCCCAATATATATTCTGAAAAGACTGATTGTTCCCTTCTCCTGAAGAGATACCTTTTCCGTCCTTATGATTGTATAAATATTCTGATACTGTTTGACATGGGTAGGTTAATGTTGTACGTTCATGTAAAATTTTAAAAAATCTCTAGTGTCATATATAAAAAAATTCTGCTGTCATATATGAGAAGAAAATAAATATTGCCATTTATTTTTCTTCGATTTCAGCAACAGGCCTTATCATGACAATAAAGGTAAACACTTAAGTACGAGTAAAAAATATCCGTTGAATTTTTTTTACTACGTTTTGAAGTAAAGTAAAATCACTATAACATGATGCTTTCAATTTCAGCTTCTGAGAAAAGCAACCCTATATGATGTTATCTTACCCTATATGATGTTTTGAAAGTGTTAAAACTTCGTGAGTATGTCGTTTCAGCCAAAATTAAAAAGTTAGCCATTGCTTTGTTAATATACGGCCATGTGCTAGTATTATTTCAATAACGACTTATTATTAGAACTGAATGTGCACGCCATATGAAGTGCGTTTAGAAGACAGCTAGTTGTTATACGTTACAGAATTTCTATTGAACGATGGAAGAGCGTTGCTTTATGCTAAGAGCTACTACGTTTCTTAAAATTTTAGAACAAAAAAAGTAATTCCTAATTGAAAGAAGTTTATGTTGAGCATAAATTTATTAAGAATAAAATTTAACTTCTGTACAGGGGAATTTATTTTATAATTCTCAACAAAACTTTAAAAAACGAACAAAAAAAACATAGTACTAACTTACAGTACTAGTATGTATAGTACTAGTATAAACTTATAGTACTAATATAACTTACTAGTACTAGTATAACTTACAGTACTAGTATTTATAGTACTAGTATAAACTTCTTGTGTGAAAGAATCTAAATTAAAAATACTTGTGTTGCAATCAAGTATTGATTTTAATTTTTTAATTAATTTTTAATTAAAATTTTAATTCATTTTTAAATTTAATTATTGCCAAATTGTAGAAAATGTATCAATTTTATTCACAGTTCGGGCTAAGATACCTGATTATGGATTTATACGAATGAAATACACAATAATGATAGCAGTAAAAGAAAAAAAAAATTCTAGAGGAAATGACTGAGCAAAAGTCATTGGTTAAGAATAATTCTTTCTAGAAATGATAATATTTAATTCATACAAGACAATTTTCTTTTCGTGTTTATTCCGATTTCTTGAACGCATTTCTGCCGGCAAATGCAATTCGGGTCCAAATTCAATATTCACTTTTACCAGCTTCCATCTCTTTCACCGCTCCCTCTCCGAAGTTAAAGATTACATAAATTTTTTTTAGAATTATAACAAACCAAAAAAATTCAAATTCTTCACAAATGAAATATTAATTTTTTTTCCCTTTCCATAATGATGAAAATCACATTCAAAATCCCATTCCGTTTCGGAAAGAATCTAAATTAAAAATAAAAAACAAAAACAAAAACAAAAAAAACCCGAACAAACAAAACGGAAACACCATTAGCAGTGCCAGGCTTGTAGTTAAAAATATGCCAATAATCTATAAGCAGACAATGTATCACCGGGGCCCAAAAATGGCCGCAGATCGGGGGGGGAACAAACCAACCGCCCCCCTTTCGAACTCATTCCGTAATTTGGTCGGAAAAATCAACCATACATCTTTTGCGAATGCAGAAGGAAGAAATGACATTTAATTATTTAAAGCCTCCAAAACGATGACTATTAGAGATGCCGGTTGATTGCAATCGTTTTCACCGAAGCCTTTCCGCTTTTCCAAAACAAATAATGAAAAGAAAAGTTGGAAAATCCGAAGGGGAAGGGAGGGCTTTTAAATGAGCATCGGAAAATAATTCGCCCTTCTTAAAGCCATCGCGTCTGTTAATAGTCGGCCGATTTTCATCTAATGTGGAAAAGTTCTTAAAGGGAGGGGATTCTTAGGGGACTTTGCAGCAAGTAACTCACAATTAAAACGCTGGCGCCAGGCGAGCCGAGAGGAGAGAAAGGTTGTTTTGCGCAACAAATAATTTTTCTAATTATCGTGTAGGTATGGCAATTTATGATAAATTGTTCGGCGAGTTTTAAGGAACGAACCGGTAAATTCAATGCGCTATTTTAAATACACGTGCCTTTTTCTTCTTCTTTTTTTTTTTTTTACTAGACCATTCCGAATTTATAAAATATGTTCCGTTTTCCAACATTAGTTATTTAAAAGTAAATTTTTGAGGGTTTAAGCGGACAATATGCTGCCCGCTTAAACCCTCAAACTAATATATATATTAGATTAACTAATATATACGCAAGATAAAATTTGAAATGTAAAGGCATATACTTAAAAGCAATTTTCATAGTTGATGATCCAATGGGACAACTATACTGAAATTGCACGACAGTTCGTGTTTTAAAATTAATAATTCCCAACCTTTGTTTCCTTTTGCTCTACAGAGCTTAAGATGTTTTTGGAAGAGACATTTTTCGAAGCCAGCGTATCATTTATAAGACATGCATCATCTTCAGATTAGAATGATTTAAGGTTCGACACTCGACCCTTGCTGTCGGTCGTTACTCTAGTTGTTGTTGCTGTTAATGTCCCCTGGTTGGAGGTTTCATTCACCAGGTCCTAGTAGGGTAATGGGCTGAAAGGGGCGGCTCCTGTTTTGAATTAGCACCACAAGGGTCGGAGTCCGACTTGGCTAAATGACCGGTCCCGTAATATTGAACCGAGTCAAGTGGCGAGACCAGAACACTTGACCCCGCACCTCAAGAGGTGTATTTGAGAACTTAGAGGACATTGCAGCCACGACCTATTTCACGTAGCCTGGCCACCATTAGTAAACACGGCGGTGGATTTGCAGCGGCGAGCATCGAACCAGGGACGTTCAGATAACTGGCCCGCTGCTCTTGCCAACTGGCACCCTTGTTACTCTAGTGTGCCTGACCATTGGAAAGTACATAATGAACCATTGGATAAATATTCATGCAAAAATTCCTTATGGCAAAAAACGCAATAAAAATTAACAAAATATGTAAGGCAAAATATGTAATCCAGTAGCGATGGCCTCAAAAGAAAGGAGGGAGGGATGTGAGGAATAACATTCAAAATGAGAATTTCGCACAGCTGAATGATGCTCAATGTACATACAGATAGGGAAGATCTGTGGCTCGTTGCCTGGTAGTTGATAGTTACAAGTTCATTCAAGGAATGTGATAATCCTTTTTATCTCAAATGCTTTTCATAATGTCCCCTCTAAATTGTAACTATTCATGTGCTCTACTTTTATTTTCTACTTGAAACTATTGGAATTTATAAGCCCAAAATGATACTCATACCCATCTTTTCTTTTATGTCAACATAACATTTATATCATTTGTGATTATCAGTTTACCGATATTACTAAAAGAAAAGAAAAAGTTGAAATAATTGAGATGCTAAATACTATAAGACGCATTTACTTGTGCTATAATTTCAGGTACGCTTATTTACAATGGGGCACGTCTGCTTTATTTAAGATTTTCAAGCAGGAAATTTTCATTCGAAAGTTCCCTTGTATGGACTCATGTTCATTTAGGTGTATTGCTTTAGAGCGTATGATCACACAACAATAATAAATATTTCCTGAAAGCATTGAAACAATGCACCTAACTCTTTAGCTTTTGTTAAACTCCAACAATTAAAATTATTTCACAAAAGTGAATAATATAAATTACGGCTATTTCTAATCCGAAAGTTTTACCCTGATAGGAAGGTTTTTCCTCAAGGATAATAAATTAAATAACGCAAGGTAAGTACAGATAAATATTAGCTGAAAATACACGGATATTATGAATACTCGCTTATATTTAAATATATGCTTATACTGTCTTATTAATTACATGAAAATTACTTAATAATAAATTATTAATTATTTTATTATTCAAAGACGAGTTAACAAATGAAGGTTAATATAACAATACATGTAGTCTTTCAAAGTTAATATAAATGAACAATTATTTATATTGTTCATTTAGCTTGATTATTATTATTTTATACAGTATTTTGTACTTTATCTTGTCTTTTCCATAAGAAAAACACGAGAAATCTCGAGAGTTAATTTTATAGATTTCCAGTTGCGTGAATGTTGATTATGCACAAGAAATTATTTTATTATGACGACATATATTAATAGTTCTACAAATAAAAAGTATTGACAGTGCCTTTTTATTGCATGGGCAAACCGAGACTTTACCCAGGGCCCCCTGATGCTAGGGGGCCCCAAAATTGTCCTCTTTAAGGTACAAAATCTCTTTAAAGATGTTTATCAACACTAAAATAGATAGGGTGCCAGATAAGTGAAAGTTTTAAATTTCGCTTTTTTTTCTTTAGGGAAAATATTAAACTCTCAGGTTGTATCAGAGGTACATCAGAAGGTGAAAGGCGTTTTCAATTTGATGTGAAACATGTTTATGAATGCTTCATCTTATCAGCCATACACTGTAATAGCAAATATAGGACTCGCATGCAGAGTTGTTGGGTTTAAATCGTTATTTGAATCAAAATTTAAATCAAACGATTTTTTTAAATCCTGATTTTTAACAACTTTTCCTCACACGCTTGGTGTATGCACCTAGTACTTCTAATTGTATAGTCCATGGATAGTTCTTATTTTTATAAATGTTCCTAAGGGGGGGGGGTGGCCCAAATAGCATCTGCCCAGGGGCCCCCAGCATTCATAATCGGGCCCTGGGTATTGAAATTTCAAAGAAATCAAGCTGAAAACTTTTAACCATGCATTTGGTACGAACTTATAAGTAATCGTGTTAAAGTATACGATAAGTACCCGTCAATAATACCTATAATGTACAATACTTATCGATACTCAAATCCATTAGCCAATAATCATGTCATTTAATCACTCACTTAAAATGCAGCGGAAAAAAATAAATAATAATAAAAAAACTTTGTCGACTATCATTTATTAAAAAGCCATTTTTGGAACCAACCGAAGACTGCTTTAATCAATTTCGGAACGAACCCTGATCTTAACCGTAACCGTGCCACCTGTGCGTCTCTCCTCGTCCCCCCCCCCCCTCCCCACACCCTGGATCCGCGTGTCTCCGGGGGGAAAACAGAATTGTTCCTGAGATTTTAAGAACGCGAAACTATTATTGGAATATCGGGAGGCATTCATCACTGACGGAGAAATTAAGCAGCCACGGTTTTGTGTACAAAATTATTAATTTCTTCATCTCATACGTGCGCGCGCACACACACACACACACTCTCGCTGGCTGATAATATGTCCATTTAGGAACGGCGGAGTCATTCCTTTGCTCCACTTGAAAACTGGAAATACTCATTGATTTCTCAAAGAGGAGGGAACAACAGCAACAACAAAAAAATTTAAATAAAGAGCTAAAAACAAACGGAGAGCATAAATAAATGCTGCGCACAGAGATAAATGATTTTTCACTAGCCAGCTACTGTATAATTTATCGGAAGTGTTGTGTCTCTCTTGGAAACTGGATTTTCTTGGAGATATCCTCTTTTCCGGTTTTGCACCGTAAGTTGTAATTAACACGGTCATTTCATAAAAAAAATCGGGGGAGGGGGAGGGGGGTGATGTGTCTCCTTTTAAATGGCACTTTGAAAAATGACAAATTCGCCAGCTTTTAAAATTATTCCTAGAAGTCCACTAACGACTTTTTCGTTTGTTTCGTTTTTGTTTTGCTCCTTTGCTTTGAAAAATAGGGTTTGCGGCGGGCGTCTGCTTAATGCAACCCCCGCTTTTTCTGGAAGAGGCTTCGGCGGACATTAATTTTGAAAACTTCGAAAATGGAACGTTTTGAACGGAATGTTTTTGCTGGATGGAAGTTAGTGAACCGAATGTGTGATTTTTCTTCCCTTTTCGGGAAAAGGAGTTGCTTATGAATAATGAAATGTTACCCCTTGGAAATCAGTCATTAACAGCTTCCCCGCTTTCTGTTTTTTTTCCCCTCTCTTACGTTGTCTGCACAGATGTCCATTTAGAGCCCTCTGCTGTGCCATTTGCCTGTCTCCCGTCGCTAATCAACACGTTGAGCTATATATTAACCTCCCGCTGTGCATTTATTTATCTGCGAGTGTGCGGTGAGGTCGAGAGGGGGGCATAAAAACCAGCGGAAATATAACGAATAACTTGTTGTAAGTACCAATTTGGGGGGCCCGAAAAATTGTCATCTTCAAGCCGAGAGAGAGTAAATATGGATTAGAATGCAAATAGTTTGTTCACACTACCGTGAAAAATGTTGAACGTAATTACAGTACAATCACACAGTGCTGCCGTTTTCTTTAGAACAGTCCTAATAAATACAGGCATTGCAGTTATGTCGGAATAATTACGCTTTAAAAAATAGAGTCAAAGATAAAAATTAAGCGTTCCCTTTTCCGTTTGCATCATTCAATTCATATTCCGGAAAGGGCTAATTTTAGAATATTTCTTTTTGAATGCGGCCTGTTATTCCATTTTCTAGCAATTTATCTTATTTATCACAAGAAGCTTGTTTCTATTGCCAGTAAAGAATGTAATTTAAAATTTAAATAACTCGTTCATTTCTACGATAAGAATGTGTCCCAACAGATATTACTTTAATTTTAAAAAGTATTTGATTCTAAAATTGTATTTTTTATCCGATGACTATACCCATAGAGTCTTATATTAAAGCCAGTGAAGTAGCGAGGGGGAGGGCTCAAGGGGGTCTATCATGCCCCGGACGCCTCTCGCAGAGGGGCGCCAAATGCTTCTTTTAGCTAATTCTATATATTATATTACTATATGTTTTTCGGGGGGGGGGGAGGCGCCAAATAGGTATCGTGCCCAGGGCGCCAGTTATGCTCACTACGCCACTGATTAAAGCCGCTGTGAACTATCCCTATTGGATTGGATCCCCTCAATGTTTAACCTATGGAGAAAATGTGTCTACTATTTACAGCTACATAAAGGCTGATAATCCAATAAAAATGGTATTTTCAGATAGTCTGAACTTTTCTGCACCTTGCAACAGGATTCATTTTATGAATTTCGTCCTCCAAAGGAATTTATGAGCGTTTAAAGCACGCTGTACCAGATATTTTTCTTTGAATAATTTGAATTTTTAAACATTATTTTCATTTAAAAAAAAAAGAAAAATGCCCCAAGATGTAATATTTCTTTCTCTATTACGGAGTAGAATTATATATATATATATATATATATATATATATATATATATATATATATATATATATATATATATATATATATATATATATATATGTATTCAAGACGGCAATACTTGGACAAATTTTATGTATAGGTTAACATTGAGGTGAACGAATGCAATAGGGTTAGTACACAGCAGCCCTAACAGCAGTTTAAACTATATTATTACAAATATAGTCTTCCAAAAAGCTTATCGAGAGGATATTATAAAAAAAACTTGTAAATTAGTTAAGCCAGAATTTATTTCCTTAATATCGATAAAAAATTTTTAATAGCTAAAATTGCTAAAATTATCTTAACATACATATCAGTCGAATAAATTATTTTGTTAAAAAACTTATTTCATTCTATGCACGATTCCCTTTCATTTTTCTGCCTGGAGGAAGTCATTTGCACCAGGACTGGGGAACTTATACACTGAAGAATATTTTTTTAAGCATTATAATGCTATTAGTGACGCGGTTACAAAGGCAACAGGAAGAAAAAGTCAGAGAATGAAATCCTAAAAACCTAAATGTCCTTTTGGCTTCCGCTGAACAGGAAACACACACAAAGAATTACAAAATGGTACAAAACGGATGAATGAAAGTGATACTTTATGACCACGCGGTACACAATCGGCAGAAAAAACTCAAGTTGTTTTCTAAATACTGCAAAAACACTCCGAGTTATATATATTTTTTTCCCCGGAGATCGAAGAACCAAATAGAACTTGGGAGCGGGGTTTCTCAGGTGCCTCCCGCCAAACGATTTTTTGACAGCTCTCCTCCCCCCCTCTTTCACAATGGCTAGTCAAGTGGCGACGATTGTTGTCCGCTTCCCTTATATTAGCGGTCTCTCTCCGTCTCTAAACTGACCCTAAACTGTGGGGTTTGCAATAACACAGAAAAAAAAATGAAATAAATAAATATGTACCCAGGCCATTCAGTAGCTGTAGATTTGCTGCGGGAGTAGAAAGAAGAAGGAAGAATAGATGCAACACAGCACCCAAGTTGAGGTTTGGGGGGGGGGGGGGAGAGTTGCACCCACCTTCCGAATATCAATTGGGCTCCTTACTTCTCCATAAGGATTTGACTTATTCTTAGATTACCTGATAAATCCAGAAAATATTGCATAATACTACTCTTTTTTTTCTTCTGTTTACTTTAATATCGGCCTTATGAAATACAGTGAGACCTCGATCTATCGTTTTTAAAGGGACGTATTGAATTAAAAACTAAATGCGGGAAAACTATAGATGCGGAAACATAACAAAGAAATATTATCATCGAAACTGTACGAGGTAAACGACACATACGGGAAAACGTTGATTCGGGAAGCAATCGATAAAGGTTCTACTGTACTTAAAAAAAAATAAAAAAATAAAAAAAAAAAAAAAATCAGGTAGTCTCTTCTAACGAAACTACCGCGGGTTATTAGCGTAGGATTACTTATCATTGCTAACTTTTTTTTCTTTCTTTTTTGGTACTTTTCTGTTTAACTGCTTACTGCTACTGGTTTGGCGCGCTGCCAAAATTATAACTCGCGACGGACTCTGAATTTTTTCTTTCCTGAGGACCGTTATTGAGGAACGCAATCCTACGTTACAAAAAATGCTAACTGGTGGAACGAACGAAAACGAATAGTTACGTATACATAAATAAAAGCGATAGGTAGGATTTTTGAAAATGATTATAATGATAAGCCGCCAGAAATGATAATTACACGCATACATGTGTATTGTTGTGCAGAGATGCTTGCCCATGGGTGTTTATGCATACAAAGCCATTAGTTGTACCTTCAAAAGAGATTTTATGTCCAAGAAAAATATTTTTGAGTAATATTATCTCTTTCTTATATAAACTAAAATCTTATTTGAAGGCCTTATTTGAATAGTGGTCCAACTCCAATCTTGTTCATTTTGAGATGCAGAGTCTTAAAGTCTAATGAGTGCTGAGAAATGACTGCCTAAGTCTGATTTGTAATGCCCTCTGTTTGCAGCAGAAATAGGCTGGAGGTGTACCAGTTTAAAAATAAGATAGAAATGACTTGTATAAACATGAAAGTGAGGTTAACTCCATTTTTTTTTTTAAAGCGGAGTTGGACCACTATTCAAATAAGGCCTTCTGATTTTGTCCTTTTGTTAGTTTTTTTTCTCCTTTTATTTCTAAAGGAAGCCATTAAAATATAAAAATCCTACACGTCTCCGAGACAGTTGTTTGGGAAGCCCGGGTCTGATGGAGATCCGGGTTCAAATCTCAGCCAGATGGTTATTAAATAAGCAATCGATCATTAAGAAGAATAATGAACTGATACTCATTGGCTTTACATAAGCATTCATGGTACAAAAATCAGCATCGTCGGAAAATAAATAAATCAAATATCTAAAGCCAACATCCAACTACATTGGTCTCTGAAAAAAGGGAAAAATATGCAAAGTAAGGTATTCAAAATGTATCGCTTAGTTGGGAGATTGCCAGTCTAGCAATTAAAAGACCTGGATTCAATCATTCCCAAGCAGGTGACTGTTTCCCTAACCATGATTAATCTACAACGGATATTATAACATTTAATTAATCAGAAGATGACTACATTACGTATTTCACTTAACTAGACATCTATTCACAGATGTTTTCACAGATCTATTCTGATAACATAAGAATATCCCTGAAATTACCAGCATATCAATGATATGCTGCTGATATGCTGATACCAGCATATCAAAAAATCTAAGGGATTACCTATTATATCTTGAATTGGATTATATTTTCTAATGCTATTTCTATATAAGATTTACCTTTAAAATAAGTGCATTTTATGAGCTTTTCAAAATAAAATACCCAAATTATGTTAATCCATCCTTATGAATAGCTTAACAGGCTAGTTTTAGTCTAGCTCTCCTAAGTCAATCCTCATATAAGAGTTGTTGGTTATCTTTAGTGATGTTTACAACAAAACTTACTGAACATTTTAATGCGTAATTTTGATTAGCAAGATTTTTTTCAAATTTTTCAAAGCGTCCTCTGAATATTGTAACATGGTGATGCTTGAAAGTGTTTGCATTAAGGTAAGTTGGTGTATCTAGGCCCATGGGGTAACTGGGTCATCCCCTCCCAGATTTTTCCTTAACATATTAGGTGGAAATTCCAACTCTGTGTGTTATTTTTTTTCCGGTGTTCGAAACAATCTATCTTACAACATTGGTAATTGCTTTGAAAAATTATTTTAAAATGGAGATAGAATTTTTTTTTCCTTTTTTCTAGATATACAAGCATTGGACCCAGTTACCCAGTCACAGATTCTGTTGTTTCTTATGAGAAATAGACCTGGGTGGTCTACTTACCCCATTTATCAGGAGAACTGGGCCCACCTATATTTAAAAATATATACAATATTTATATATAATATATATGTATAATAAAAATCAATATCATAGCTTAAACAGACTCCCTAAGACTTACTGAAATGCATGTAATACAAAGATGTTTGAAAATAATACATGTTAGTATAATTTTAATGTGTTAAAAGTATAGTATATAAAAAAGTTGAAAATCTATGGCCCAGTTACCCCAACTTACCTTATCCTATATGTGTGGGAAAAAAAATTGTATCTACGATCCTACGTTACTTTAAAATATGAGACAAGCCATCTTTACCATTTTACTTCATGGCATTCTTCTCTGTTCATTTTGAGGGTAAAAAATGCCGCGAAGCACGAGATGATGTAGGAAAAAATAGCTGACAATTTTCTCAAACGAAAAGCATCTTAATCAAAGCTTAGATAATCAAACATAGATTTACTAAATTAAGCGTGTGAATTTAATATAATGAGGACCTTAATTTTGCCCATACCCATACAGATAATCATAATTAATTCGTAGATAATTGCTCTCAATTCATTACCCTACGAAAACATTTGCCTATGAGGGTACAACATTAAGAAGCACATTACAGTTTTAATTACACCAGGGAGACGCGTACTAGAGTTAATTTACCAAATCGTACTTCGTAGTTAATGCCCGGGGAATAAACTGATGAAAGAAAAAAAATAGAGCGCAGAAAAACCTGATGATTGGCTGAGCCTTACTTCTGAAAGTGTAACTTAATGTTGTCGATAGCTGCTAATGAACAGATATGACAATAATTAGTCTGTTACACCAGCTTGTTCTCGTATCTACGTCTTAATTTGCCTGTGGCTTGAAAGTAGTAACTCATTTTACAGCCTCGGTGCAAAAAACTCCAGAAAAACCCCAACTTCACCCAAAAAATAATGTTTTCAATGAATATCTGTGCAATTTTTTTCGTTACTAGTTTACAAAATTTAATACGCGGGAATCATGTCCTAAGACATGTGCAAAATATTATTCTTTAACTATCATTAAAGTTTTAAACATCTAATTTTTATTTTTTTAGAAACTAATAAAACAAAAACACCATTAATAAAAAGTTACAAAAAGATTAATCGATTATTGATCTTAATAAACTTCGTAAACAGTTTATATATTTTTATCAATTTACTTACTTTATATTTTATTAACACTCTGAAAAAATTATCATTGAAAGCTCATCTCACATTTTCCTGAAAGTAATATATTTATAGTAAGCCCATGCGTGTGGAAACACATATCTAAAAATTTTCGTTGTGTGGGAGTGTATATATATACACACACACACACACATATATATATATATATATATATATATATATATATATATATATATATATATATATATATATACCTGTACCTTGGAACAATAAGGGCCAATGTCCAAAGCTTTGAAATTTGTATGACAAATGACAAAGAAATCGAAATGAATATAATACTAGAATGTAGGCAAAAACTATGGCTAAAATAGAAAAATAAAACTGGGAAAAATATTTATACGCAAACCATTAGTAAGATTTGTAAAATGTTAATAAGGTTTGTAAACTGAAACTGATGTTTTCTGGCATTTAATTAAAATGGCCCTTTTTGTTCCAAGGTACAGATATATATATATATATATATATATATATATATATATATATATATATATATATATATATATATATATATATATATATATATATATATATATATATTATATATATATATATATATATGTACATACATACTGGCACCACGTTTCTTTTTATATAATTATAAATTCATGTATATAAACTGATGAATAACTCTAAACAACATGGCTTTTTTTGAGCTAGTATTAAAAAAAAGATAAATTTTTGACGATAAGTTGGCACATATTGTCACATGTGTCAATATTTTCCTCTCTTCTTCAAGTGAAGTTGCAATCTTCCAATAAGCTCAAAGTTATTAATTATAAATTTACAGTTTCTGTATCTCTTATAAATGATATTATGTGTGTAGTGCATTATTTACGGTGATTTACCTATGGGTGTTTTTCTGGTATACTTATTATTATTTTTTTTAAAGGTATCCTTTTACAATCACACGCTTCCAAATTGGCAATTTTTACGACAATTTTTTTAAGGAAAATCTACTTGAAAGTAAAGAAAAAAAAGTGGAATTACTTCCATAAAAAATAAAATATTTGAAAACCATATTTATGTTCAAAAATACATGCCTAAATATCCGAATTACGTTTATAATCACAGTTTTGAGTTTAAAATAAAAATATATTACTTGTGGCCATCACCGATTTCCATAACAGTAGCACTTTATTTGCCGTGTCAGAGTGCATTTCCTAAACGGGGCCTCAAATACTTGTCTCTCGCGTAAACAAAATTCATTTTTCAACTGTAATCGTATTCTCGGAGGCTATTTTTCCGGACGGCTTCACAAAAGAAAACAAATCTATGCGCGCGAAAAAAAAAAAATATTTTTAAGTCCCTTCGCTGACAACCTCTCTCTTATAAAAAAACACCTACTACTTTCAGATTCAGGAATTCGTGAATACAAATGAAATCTTGGAATGTGTCATGGCATTTGTTACATAAACTGGGCTAAAACATCATTTTTTTTTACACCCTTATTCTTTCATGCCTTCACGGATTTTTGGATTATTTTATTGGCAAGAAAATAAGACAAGGGCGGAGTAAAGAACTGGAGGGGGGGAGGGGGGTTGGCAATCACGCTGCCACACACAGTATACGACCTTTCGACAACAAAACCGCCTTATATCTCAACGCCTAACGAAATGACTGCGGGCCTTGCATATAGGAGAGAAAGAAGGAGAAAATATATAGAAAAAAAAACGAACTCCTGCAAAGTACGCATCTCATACAAAACTGAGGTGCATATGAAAATATATACCTTTAGTTGTTGTGAAATCGCCCGAAAATAGGGGGTCTATCTGGTATTTGACACAGTATGAAGCAAATAAGGAATAAAAAAAATAAGTGTCGTGAATAGGAGGAAAAGTACAAAGAGGAGAATAAGCGGGGGGAGGGGGTGCTGCTACTGAATTTTTTCGTTTGGAGGTAGATGTGTCTGTATCCATACTGACTCTGCATTCTTTAACTTGACACTGAGATTTTTTTGTGTGACACATTCAGCCGACAAAGGTTACAGCTGCAGTGAGTTTCATATTCCCCCAGTTTTTCGAGTTTTGGTGTAGTACTTTCGTATCCCTCCACTACCCCACCCGTTCGCAAGAATAACCTTATATCGAGAAACAGACCGAGAATATGATTCTATTTTTTTTCTTATCTCTTTTTCATATTTTTTTTCGGATTTGAAGTTGAGAAGTTGGTTAGAAAAGAATTTGTGTTACTGACAAATGTGTGGCTTTTGTTCGGACAGTTACGGTTTTGGAAGTCTTCCCCTCCCCCCTCACTTTATACACTTTTTTTTTACACTTTTTATGTCACGGGACAATTGTGGGAAGTTATTTGGGGTGTCAGTTTTAAAGGTTTGATATGTGGTGAATTATAAATGCCCATTTTTTATCAGCTTATATTTCTAAAATTTATTCTGGTAGAGAAATGTTAATCGATTCAATTTCCTATTACATAGAATGCAGAGCCATTTATACGTTACTGATAGGATAACAGGACAGAAGTATAGCTGTGAATACCGTATAAAGGATATTTAAGCTAAGCCGACGAAGATTTATATTAAAAATCATTTAATTATAGAAGCAAATGGAAATGAATAGTTTTAAAAGAGCTACATAACACTCGCGAAACATGGCGTTTTAATTAACTATTTTTAAAAAATTATTTATTGTCTGGACTATATAATAAGAATTAATTTCCTAAAGCAAAAAAAATTCTCTCTCATATATATATATATATATATTATATATATATATATATATATATATATATATATATATATATATATATATATATATATATATGTATGTTTATATATATATATATATATATATATATATATATATATATATATATATATACACCTGGATTGAAACACCTACAATGTATTTAATATTAACTGAAAAAATATTTTTAAAAGTTGAACATTTTTATATTGTTAACTAGTTATAAACTATATAGTTGATTTTATTGATTTTATTGGGATTTTCTGGAACGATCAGGGAAAATTTTATTGTTTAGCGTTATTAGAACTTATTTTTATAATATCATTCAAATAATCCAGTTAAATATGATTTTACAAAATTGAAAACGAGAGCATACCTAAACTATGTTTCTTGCAGGGCTAAAAAGCATTCTTGTTCCTCTTCAGAACTGCTCTCTAATTCTTATGCCGCCTCTATCTTTTCGTCTAGAATGATGATGTCGGAGGCTCTAAATTGCTCTCAACGTGCTCCTGAAAAGTACCTTCATCACATGTCAGTATAAACTCTACTTCTTACATATGATAAAACCCATAGCTTGCCCCTCTAGTACAAGGGCTTAATCAGTGAGAAAACTACAATTTTCTCCTTTCCCAGCAGGCAAAAGTATAGATGCCAATATATATATATATATATATATACATACATACATACATACATACATGTATCAATATATATACATGTATGTATGTATGTATGTATGTATGTATATATATATATATATATATACATGTATGTATGTATGTATGTATGTATGTATGTATGTATGCATATATATATATATATATATATATGTACGTATGTATGCATATATATATATATATATATATATATATATATATATATATAAATTTTAAAGTTTTATGACTGTGTTTTGATTAATTTGAAAGCATTATTATAAAGGTGGAAACGCCTTATACTGGAGTAAGTTTGAATTGTAGAAATTTAGTGTAATTTAGATGAAAAGGGATAAGTATGAATTTAAATTAAAAAAAACTAAACTAAGGCACCATGCACATCACATTATCAATAGCTGGTGACAAATTGTTTTGCATGACTGAGAAGAGATAAAGCACAAAAAGAACATAGATTCATTATAATAAAAATATTAAGAATTGCCATTAATGTGGATTGAAATATCTGACAGTAAAAATTACTAAGAAGTGTTTATACTATTTTAGGAGGGAAAACTTTGTCTGTAACATCCCTCCCTGGCAGCTACTGTATTTTTCTATCATAGAATGAGAGTCTGTGAGCTTTAAAGATCAAATCCCTAAAGGATAAGCATTCCTCTACTTATATCTAAAACATACATAATTTTAAACACATCTCCATGCATTTATTTAACACGTTTTCTAATAATTTGCAGAAAATTATATTTTCAGTATGCTTTAGGGAAGCAAATCAAAATTGTTCCTGGCATACAGTAAAATTAATTCCTTTTGTAAATTTCAGGCATTTGAATTTTATCATCTCTCTTTTACGACGAAAACTCCCAAGTTGCAATCATAATAATGAAGACGACATTAGAAAGCAAACACAATCGCTCACAGAAAATGAAGGATTTATCACGTTATCAATGCCGTATAAGAAAGCCGGCCATGGAAACATTAAGGTTTTCTTTATCATTTAGGAAAGGGGAGTGTGCACGGGAGAGATGCACCAAAGTTTTCCCCTCTAAATTATTCCAAAAGACTCTTTTCTGAAAAGGCAACTTCATCAAGCGCAGGCGCCAAAATTACCTCATTAATACGAGGCTGCGAGAGTATCGGCAATGCATCATAAAAATATATGTATCAATTGAGACACAATGGAGGACAGCCATCCTCCGGATCGAAATCCGTTTCTCGAGGCATCACCATACAAATGTTTACGGTTTATCACTGGCGGTGTGTCATTACAGGACAAGGGAAGGTTATGGAAGTGATAAAAGCGGAGGACGTTTCGAGTCCAATTCATTAGTGAGGGTTGTTACAAATGAATGCGGGGGAGATGACAAGAGTCTAATTTAATCAGAAATAGATCTGCGGGGAGATGGACTCGATCGCAATGTTATGATGACAAAGGGAACTGGAGTATGTTTTCCCTTACGCGCGGAATAAATGCGGCAAGGGAGCGTATACAGGTAGAAAAGTGTATTTCGAGAGATTTCCTTCAGTATCACTGTACGGCTTAATGGAAAAAATCGGTCATAAGATGAAGATTCTTTACTTACAAATATACTCAGGTGTTGAACGGTCACGCACGTAACTCTATTACATTTATTTTGCTCCTTTCTCGCCTAAGGACAGTTCTAAAACATGTCTCAATAATAGCAAAATAAATTGAAAAAATCCATCTCTTAGTAAATGAAATTTGCAAAGTAAATATAAAATATTTTACTAATAATGCATTTTATTTTTACCTTACAAGGGTTACTCCCCGCTTATATAAAGGTAATTATGAAATATCAAATACCTGTGTTATAATTTAGTTGCTTAGTTTTCTCTACTGCAACAATAAGAAAAAAAATTGAGATAATTTTCAACCTCAAAATATCGGTGTATTTATAAAAAAATTTCTGAAAGTTCTAAAATCAAAGAATTTAGTTTTGTCTCCTGTCAGTTGATATGATTTTTTTAAACCCATGGAATTTCTGAAGGGCAACAATATCTTTTATACTGTAGAAGCCTGTTTAAACAATTGCATTTTTTACTAGAAGGAAAAAAAAAACTAAGCCCTTTTACAATAAATTTGTAACTAACAGCATATTAAATACACAACAGTGCGCAAGAATGACAACTGGTTTCGTACATACCGTATTCACCAGAGGGATCCACAACATTTGGGATCTGTTAATACAGACTACCACACTTAATGCACTGTATGCCTGAAGAAGAAATGTCTGGTTCTAATAGTAATTTTAACGTACAGTTGTGGATTTTAAGAAAATTATAATCCTTGATGGAACACAAAAACTGGGTCATTTTACAAATAATTTGTTTGTTTAATTATTAATAAAGAGTTGGGTTTTGATATTTAATTATTTGGTATTGTTTATAAAACAAAACTAACTTTTGTTAATATTAATTTCCTCATTTTTGGACATTAGTCCAACAATATAAAGAAATGTTTAAACAATCCTCGACTTAATTTTGCACATCTCAAATGGTCAACAGTTTTAATTTGATATGCAACTAAGTCACGTTTATCTGTTGTTTTTTAATGTATACCTGAGTTTCACCAAAATCTCAGGTAAACCAAAAGGAAGTTTACTGAAGCACTGAGAAAAATTTGTAGGATCCCTCCATTTCTACTTATATATTTTTTCCCCAATGCGGAAAAAAAACCAGACCTACATTTTTTCGGCCGCCTCTGTTTGATCGGCCCCCTTCTCTTTTCATTAGTAATATTGGGTATGAATGCAGGGAGTGGACCCCGGACCTCTTTTAACGACACACATAAACGCACAGCGGCACAATGGGTCTTTGGGTGTGGTTCTCCGATCCGAATTCACATCTCTCGAATCCTCTTTGGCCAAAAACAGATAACTCTTCTCCATCTCTAAGATAAGATATTTCCCGCTCTCTAAGTTTCCCCCGTAAAAATGGAAACGAATTATTCATTATTCATTTGCGAGTGGCGATCTTCATCCGCGAAAGGCCCAACACAATGGGGTCCGGAACGATTTTTATTGTGGCTTTTCCGTGTGATTCCGCGGTGGTGATGGATAGGCTGGCGCAACGCGAACGGTGCCCCCTTTTTTAATTATTTATTCAATTTTCAATAGGATGCTGATTCGATTCTTCCGTGCGGCATTTCTGGAAATTTTAGATTTTTAGTTTTATATTTAATTTATTTTTTATTTCTCGATAGCGTCGTGGTGATGATGGGAGATTATTAAGCAGGAGAGATACTTTAACTTTATGTTTTTTTTTTTTAAATTTTTTTTTTCCGTATACTTCATTCGTTAAGTGAAATTATCGACCCCTCCCTTAAGTTTGAAATGAAATTTTGTATGCAATTTTTGAAGTGATAATTCATCATATCTGTGTTTCATCGAATATATTTTTCCGAAATGAATGAATGTAGTTAGTGAAATTACTTCTTTTTCCCCCGTGTGCGTAATTAAAAAAGATGGAAAAAAATTCTAAAAAACACAAATCACCAGGCGAGTTGAAATTTAGGAAGGAAAAAAAAATACATTGCTCTCGTAAAATTAAAGTGGAAATGATGTGATGTATTTTGAAAGTTAATTGAGTTCAGAAAGAAATAAGTAACTGAAGAGCACGATTTAATTTTTTATGTTAGTATAAGAAACGTTATAAAAACGTTATTCTTTAGTACTAAAGCACTTCAGGTTTCAATTATAATATTTACTGCTACCACCATTAGTGTTGTTTCTTCACCTATATGTTAGCTACTATTATGTATTATGCCATTTTTATAGATAAGGTTAGAAGCTTTTTGGTAATTAATTTAGATTTTGAAGTCATGCAAATAATGTTTCTTTCGTTTATTTTTTAGTATAATTCAAAATAATACATTTTTGCGTTATGAGATTTAATGGAAACGATAGTTATATGATTTGGCCATGAAGTGGTCAACACATCGATCCCCCCCCCCCCCAAAAAAAAAAAAAAAAAAAAAAATGAAGTTCCTGCTTTCTATAGCTGTATTAGTAAATTTACTTGACAATTCAAGACGAAGGAGAGAACGATTGAGTGACTGAGACTAAAGCATTGCGATTAAGCAAATTAGGGATTTCGATGCACCTAAGCCTCTTTCAAGGAGGGAGAGAGGGGGGAACAATACAAAGTCCATTCCAATGTGTCATGACAATAGTTGGCACTGTATAACAACTAACACAATCGCCCGGAAAGCAATAGATTCCGGGTTTGATTCCTGGACCAGCCAAGTGAACGAGTGTGTGTGATAAACGTTGATTCAATAGAATTTTAATAGTTAAGTAATAATAATCAAAAGTACAGTATTTCCCCATATTTGGAACTTCGAGTAGTCAGTTCACACTCTTAGCAACATTCAAAGTATTTTAAATTAAGGTAAGAAAATTAAGACATAGTTTGTAAATGCCTGTGATGTGTTTCCTTTATATCACATAACTAGTACCATAGAACGTCATCAAATAAAAACATCCATGTTATTTCTTTTATAATAAAATACATCCTCCTTTGAACCCCTATAGTATAGCAAAAATTGATCACAGCTCTCCAAAATCCAATCAATCCGTTTTTTGTGAAAAACTTTTAAGAAGGAATGAAGTTAATATGCAGCTCCTCTCTCTATTTAATATAACTGCACTGCAAAAGTTACATGCGAACTATTCAGTTTCGATTAAAATATATTTGTAGTTGAAAATATGTACTTACTATTAGAACCAAAAAAGGAGCTACATATTTAATGAATTAAATGATCTGTTCTTACACTGTGTGGGGGATCAAATTACCGGAGTGACCGTAGCTAATGGAAAAAGAAAATATATAAACGTAGAAACTCTCAGTAAGTTTGATCTGCCATGGAGAAGAAATGTTTTTTATTCAGTTGTTTTGTCTTACTGAGCTCGATAAGGCAAAAATACTCAGGTCTTGATGACCGCAAGATTTGCGGTTATATACATAAATGCTCAAATACACAAGCGTGCAGTTACATGTGTGATAATGAAAAAGGGGTTTTAAATCAGACTGGACTCTTGAAAAATATTTTAAGTTTCTCCACTGGATAATAAGTTTTATTTCACGGCCTCTTACGGGGGGGGGGGGTAAGGGGGTTCCCCTGACTCACCAACATCCTCTTCCCAAACAAACATACAATTCAAATTTACTTCAGCAAATACTACCTTCACATCCCGAATGAAATCGTCATATTCCAAATAATGAATTAAACAATAATTCTTCCCTCCTCCCCATCTTTTCCCTTGAACCACTTGTATTTCACTGGATAACCGGATTATCAGCGCTTTTCGTCCTCACTAATCAGTTTGCTGGGGGAAGGATTAGTATCTTGGCCCACATCACTTGGGGTTGAGGGAGGAGATGCAGTCACAATGCGAATAATTCTGGGTCCTCTTTCCACTGCCCCAGTCGGGGCGGGAATTATTTTATAATCCGATTGATACTCGTTCAGATGTGGGCGAGGAATCGGGAGTCCTAATGGTGTAAGTCTTCACCGAAGAAAGTCCCCCTTCCCGAGTTCCTCTTTTATGATGGCTTGTTTGCAGAGTTAAATACTCAGAGTTAATAGCGAAAGTTTTCAGAGGATCATGATTTTTGAAAACAAAAAAAAATCCGTCTGTCGACACCATAGAAAGTGGCCTGCTAATTCTCTTGTTTGTGTATTAAGTTCCTCGTGAAAAAACAAACTGTATCATTTACAAAGGTATCTATCCATCAGTGTTTCATAAACAAAACAGCATAACTGACGTTAATAATTGTGTTACACTTTTTAAGCATATTTTCTAAGGTTTGCGCTCTTAGGAACTAAATTTACATTTCAATCATTAGAACTAATGAGCTGGAAAACGTCTTTTTTGGATCCTGATGAATGGTTTGTGTTGATTAAAAAAAAAAAAAAAACAAGAATTTTAACTGCACAAACAAAGCACAAAACTTCATTTACTTCTAACCAGTAATTGAAAAAAAAAATCAGTGATATTAGAGTTCATAATGTACAGTATTCATGGCTATGAATGAATCTCGCCCTTCAGCTACTATAATTTGTTTTCTTTATAACAAAATTTGTGTTATCTACAATACACCATGTTATTTTTAAAAACTTATGTAAAAATTGATATATGTGAGAACGACTGCCAAAGTGGTTAGGACGTTAAAGAAATTAAAGAAATCCTGAGAATCAGGGATTCATGACCTTTTCAGGCAGTAGAAAATTATGACCGTGTGACATAATTTAGAAGTGCAATGGTCTTATTCACACCGTCCAGAAAGTGAAAGATTTTGAATTAGACAATTACATTTTAAGAAAAGAAAAACTAATGAATGTGATAATGTGAGACAGAATGGGCATTATAAGCGATTTTTTATTGTTTTAAGGTGAGCTAGGTTGAATATTAAGAGAATGAAAAAAATCATTTACCAAATAATACCCAAATAATGTTTCATACTACGACAAATTATTAAAAGTATTGTTCAAAACCAATATTATAATTATTAGTTATATTGTAATATAATCAATAATTATTATAAGTTAGTTAACTTTGCCTGCTATGAATCCTAATTACGGAACAGCTAACCTTTCTACACCTCCATATGGCATCCCGTATCGACAAAGATCAAGTGAAAACATATGTGATTTAACACTTATTGTTCCTCGCAAATATTTTCGGAAATAATGAAAGGTACAGGTTACATGCAGAGTACCTTCTCATATCACTTTTCAGACAGCTCATGCATGCCATCTGCTTTGGAAACAATTGCCATGAGAGCCCTCAACTTTTTTTCCCTACCTTCGGAACCCCCTCCAACCAAACCCAGAGAGATCATTGTTTCCCAGTCTACGTTTTGACCTGTGGCATCTTTTTCCGGATTTCAATTTCGAGCGGTCGGATTTTTCCATTTGCTTGATAAAAATCTCAGCTTATTTTACAATGTGGGAAAATAAGTTATTGGGTGTCGAGGCGCCCGGTTTTCTTGCTTGCTAACAAGAGGGTAATATTTCTTCTCGCAGATGCTGTTGAAACACTTTGTCCGGGAAGGTGCTGTGCAAATTGCTTTGTATTTAGGGCTGTCGGGGTAAACAGGTTTACGAAGACAAATCGTCGCCAAATTCGGAAGTACGTGGTATCGCTGAGCTTTAGGTAATTGCCTATAATAAGATAATTGTATGTTTTAGGTTAATATTGTTAATGAAGATTTGCAAAAAGAACAAAGTAAATTTTCCGTCCTAAATTAAATGAACTTATGAACTGAAGTAATTTCTTTTTTTTTTTAGATTGTTTATGTCGAAAAATCAGATAAATACGTTTCTGAGTAATGATAACTGGGAAGTATTTTTAAGAAAAGTTTCTACTCAGAAACTCTTTTGTGATAATAGCTTAATCTAATCAGGTCCCTCTTTCCTCGCTGTCCATTTAGCTTTTTCAGTATTTATAATTTTTAGCTACTACTTGATAACACAGAGATTAGTCTGTTAGGCTTCTAAAAGACTGAATAACCTAATTATTAACTTTATTCGAGATTTGTGAAATTAGATGAAAACTTTGAATTTTTTATGCCTCAGGCGGATTCACTATAATGTATATAATGAAAGGCTGGATTTAGGACATTAATTTTAGTTTCGACAGCGTAACACAGCGATTATCTGTCTAAGTATCATGATCTTGATAGAGAGAATTTTTTCTAACAAACATGTCCCTTCTTCCGCTAAGGACCCTAATAAAAATTATGTGTAATTTTAAGTATGCGTAAGTGTAAATCAGCAAAGATGTTGAATTGTTGTATTCATCATAGATAAACAATTGTCATCTCTTTATTTAAAAAAAAAAATCTAAAGTTTTCAGTGTTCAAGAATGTGTTATTTATTCGACATGTAAAGTCGTCCAAAAGTAGCTGCCATTCATTGTTAAATTTACTTTGTCAGACTATTTTTTGAATTCAGTGGCACATATATTATCCTTTTTCTAGGAGGAAGGGGTGTTTTGATTGAAGTTAACTTTGAAATTACCCTTTTTTTTCTACAGATATTTAGGATCTTGGAGATGGGTTGTTGGGGCAGTGACGCAGCGCGCATAACTGGCTCCCGATGCACGATACCTTTTTGGCGCCCCCCGAAAAACATATATTGTAGTACTATATATAGTACTACAATATATAGAATTAGTTAAAAAGATAGACCATTTGGCGCCCCTCTGTTAGTGGCGCCCGGGGCATGATAGACCCCCCTTGCCCCCCCCCTCGTTACGCCACTGTGTTGGGGATATTTGCGTCACTATCATTTTCAACAAGGAGTGAAATGGTAGTCCAGATTGCCCTCTACCCCCCCCCCTAAAAAAGAAAAAAGTGTTGAAATAACAACAAAAGTCCAAACTGGGTAACATCACAAATTGACCAATACTGCGAAATAAAGCATAGTTTGTTCTGCATTTTCCTTTATTGATAATAAAGCTACAACTAGATTCACTAGCTGGAATGAATAAATTAAATTAAGTTGGTTAGTCTATAAAGATTAGTATTATATAAAGATTGAGCAATACAGATTTACTTAGTCCAGCTTAGTTCCTTTTGTAGTATCTTTAAACTAGTGAGCACAAATCTCTCAACACCGATAAAACATCTGAGTCGTGCTCGAAGAAAGTAGCAACGATTTACCCCAAAAATTAGTCAGCTAATATTTACGCATTACACAGGAATCGGATTCATAGCAATGTTAAGCAAAGATAACCCCAGTACTCTTCTCTTTCCTGTACTTCTTCATTTTTCTCTCATTTTGTTATCAGCTGCTTGTTCACGGTATATATTTCCTCGTACATTTCATGTAACTGCTATGTTAGAACTCCCGCGTAACAAGTTCGAACGATCAGCACACCCCCACCCCCTTCCTCTCCCCGCACCAAGAGGACATAAATCACGTGGTCTGACATCGGACAAAGTCAGAAAAAAGTTCAGTAAAGCCTTGGCTTACGTTGGCAGGGGCGCAACTAAGCAATGTTTGCAAGAGCTTCTGCCTTTAACTTATACAACATATCCGAATAAATGCAAAGAATGATGCCCAAGTATGAGCTAACAGGGATTTTGGGGAAAAAGCTTCGTATTTTTTTCAACCTTCTTTTTCTATACACTGAATGAATTTTTAAGTATTAAGTAAAAGCTGGGATATTGTTTGCTATGTATGTATTAAGGATATTGTATTATCATCGTGTTTTTATTTCCATATCCCGATTTTAAATGCAGAGGAATACTGATTCGAAGGCAGTCATTGTTGTGGTTTTGATTGTTTTTTTATTTTATTTTTTGGCGCTAAGTTTCTCCAAATCAAATCTAACATTTGGTATTTGTGAATATGATTGGATACGAAATGTTAAAAATCTGTAAATCAAAATAGTAATCGGTCACTAATGGTTTAGTTTTCAAAATTTAATGGAAAAGAGCAACATAGAAACTATAAATACTATCTTTTACTATTCATTTAAATTTTGATTCTGATTTAATAAGTGTATATATATATATATATATATATATATATATATATATATATATATATATATATATATATATATATATAAGAGGAGTAGAAGTTGTGTTTGTTATCGTGAAATGAAAGCTTTAAATCAAGTTTTGTGACAAAACATTACAAATACGGAATAATAATTAAATGTACTTTAAGAATTTTATATCGTTATAAATAGAGAAACGAACGTGTCAGATGCAAACTAAATTACATTTCACTCTAAACAATAACAGTAGAGATGTTAAACCCTCCTCCTTTTTTTATTCTAGCGTTTTCAGCATGGCGTAGTTAACATAGTTAAGGGCTGTACCTTAATAAGCATAGAATGCTCCTATAACCTCATCTGTCAAAACGGGCTATTGTTATTGAGCTGCTATTGTCAAAATTTCCATGCCCTTGAAATCCTTCAAATCTATCGTGTGTTCGAATCTATCGTGTCTGCAAGTTGCATCATTGTAAAGAGAAGAAATATCATTGACTCCAAGGATGTGCATGTTTATTAATTGGGCGGTAGCCGAACCACTGGAAGTCTAACTATCGGTGTGAGTCCTGCGTGTACAGACTACTGTAAGCCCCAAAATAAGACCAGCCAGCTGTGGTTGCTTTATCAACATAAAGATCTTAAGTACTTGATTACAAGCTAACAATACCAGACTTAAAAATCATTTACCAATTCCATACCATTTGCATAAACATGCTCCTGGGATTATAAGTAAACGCTTTCTGCCATATTTTAATCTATGATGTGTTTGATGAAATGGAACAGAATGAAATGACCTTTGGTTATGCCCTTTGGTTCCATATTCCCGTAAAATATCGAAAATATTATGTGATCAGGAATCATTTAACCTGTACAAAGTATAATATAAGCATGATTTATTCTATTGATATATTTTAAAGATATATTTTCATACATCATTATGCATTACAGCTAAGGTTAGTTGATTAAAAAAAGAAAGTTTCTTTTATAATAAAACTCAGAATATGAGTCATCAAATTAACGTCTTAAGAACTCTCGAAATAACGCGCAATCTAAATCGCTTGAAATGATCTGTATTGTGAAGTTGATGCTGATATATGTCTTGATTCATGTACCATGCATATATCATTTGAACACCCTCTAAATTAAGCGGAGATAAATTGACCCCATCTTATAATAAACCACTACCCTGTTCCAGCTCTGTCCATTAAATCCACTCCGTCAAGCTGTCACCCATGTGGGTATTCCCCTCCTAGCCTCCGTTGAATCTTTGGTCACTCTATTCATACGGTTAAACGCACCCATGAGCAAAATGATTTGCTTTGTTTCATTGTGATGGAAGATGGAATAAGAATACAAGGGGATTTAGCAATTTAGTGGTTTGTAATGGCATAATTATTTGAAAATGTAGGTAAAGCGTGGGCATATATATATATATATATATATATATATATATATATATATATATATATATATATATATATATATATATATATATATATATATATATACACACACACACACACACACACACACACACACACATATATATATATATACAGTAAAAACCTCGTTTATCCGGATCAGATTTGTAGACATTATTTTATTTAATGTTCGCATTCTTGCTATCATAGTTAATAATTTTTAACTATGCTAGCAAGAACTTAACTACAAGTAGGCCAAATATTCGCTTTTTAGTTTGATTCAATGTACAGTTCCTGCATAAATTGTATAATAAATTATGGTAATAAAATGCCTTTTGTTGAGTTTAAGAAAGCTTTACTAGACTTACCAACTCTTTGTTAAGAGATGATGTAAAAAGTTATTTTATATTTTTTAATGTCTTATAAACAATACTATGTAATTTTGTTACAAAACATAGTTTTTTTTTATCGTAATAAATGGTAAGTCTGCTTAGTTAAGGATTTTGTTTTGCTTATTACCCATATTAACCGGATTATCCGGATTGCCTATGGTCCCAGTTAGTCCGTATAAACGAAGTTTTACTGCATATATATATATATATATATATATATATATATATATATATATATATATATATATATATATATATATATATATATATATATATATATATATATATTTATTTATATTTATTTATTTATTTATAAAGTTAAGAGAGTTAATATTATTTGTTAATATTTGTTTTCCATTTAAGCATTCGTTACTATAATTTTCTGTTATTATATTTAAACTATTTTATTTAATTCTCTTCTAACTTTAAATTAGTTAAGCATTTATCCTTTTTTACGCATATGTATGTATATAAACGCGTATTATATTGGGAAGATAAATGGATTTATCTTTTCGCAAAGAGAGAAATGGTTGTAATCCTGTCAGAATGTTATCCCCAGAGCCCGACTCATCTATCTAAATTGTGGTCATCAGGGTCATTCGGTCATCTTGACCCTCACCAGAGGAGACGAAATCGACATTTCCGTACGTTTCGCCTGCGAATCAATAGAAAGAGGTATTATTATGAACAGCTGTATTTTATTGTTGTGGGGATATCAATTATTGAAAATACGAGAATATTTCTGTGTTTTTTTTTAGATAGTTATAAGGTCCTCACAGATATTTTAAGGATTTATTTAGTTTTCAAACTTAATAGTCCAGAGTCTGATTTCTTTACTTGTAAAAAAAACAGAGTCATTTATAATAGATTTCACATGAAAAATTCTACTATCTAGAAATATGATATTTTAAGAAATTATCAAGATTTGTGAATTTAAAACTTCAATTATTTAAATTTTCTTTAAAACTCCATATTTTAGAGTTTAATTTGTGACTTCTAACAGGCAAGCGTCTGGAGTGTAACGGCTCAAAATTTTTCGCATTCAGGTATTTGGAAATGTGAGAAGTGAAGTTACGTATTTAAAAATAAATAAAAGACATATTTTATAATTTTTTTAACTCCGCTGCAGAAACTAAGTAAATTGCAGATTTTGGGTTTGAACAGTGACTTTGAATGGAGGAAGAGATATTTGAATAGTCTAATAGAAAAGTGGAAATTCGATATCAGTTTTACAATTACAAAGCCATTCGCAGTCATGTCAAGGTTGTTCAGGGGCTAGAATTTCAGAGAAGGTTGTTGAAGTTGCGGGGTTCAATTCATGTCGAGCTCTTTTAATACGGGAGAAAAGATTGTTCATGAACGCAGCCAGATATATGGGTTTGTTTTTCAGAGTCATAAGCTGAGATTTTAGACAAAATATGAATAAGTTTGAGGTATTTATTAAAAGTAATAAATTAACAAAAGTTGCTTATCGAACAAATGTTGTTAATTTTATTAGAATAAAACAACGACAAATATTTTATTTTTTCAGATTTTTTCTTCTTCTCATAAATACAAATAATTGTTCTTTTGTTGTGTAACGAATCAGTTGTATTTTCTCCCATTTTATATTTCATAATGAAATATTAAGAATTACTGAAATATCTTTCCAAAGTATAACGTATCGTGTTTTTAAGCAATTTTGTTCCTTAAAATCGACTAAATTGACTAAATATCACCTATAAGAAGTTCCGAATATTTTATTTATCTAAACAACGAGGAAATTTATATTATTTAGCTATCCCACCTTAAAAAAAAAAATGAAATTTTTAAAGATCTTTTAGCTATTTCTTCATTATACCCAGGCAGAATTTCAAAACTTTGCTCAAGCCCTTTTCATTCCCCTGTGGTTTTCTGGTAAAATTTGATGAAATTTCTGTAGTAGTATCACCAATATTTCGTTCTCGGGATAAATTCAGGTGTGACATGAAAACCCATAAAATGGTTGTACTGGGTAATCCAGCTTAAGAGCAAAAGGGGAATAAGATGCATCATATACCAGAAAAAAATGGATAAAATAGAGTTAATATTATTTGGATCTTTACTATTTTGTCTTCTTTGAATTGATATGGAGATATTACGAGACGAACTTGACCTTTGGACTATACGAATGATAGTGGTCAGAGTTTATTCTTTGCTTTTTGGCATAATTTCCGGCGAAGTCAGCTGTGTTTTATGGTTCCATTCCCTTATTAGATAAAATTATCATAACAGTAGTGGGATATGGATCTCATTCTGAATGTAGAAGGAGGCGAACAAGGACTGCTGAACGTGATAGGTGACAAATAAATGTGAGTCATTAAGAAGTTCTCTAAGAAATGATATTTTTGTACATATCGGTACGAATATTTGATTGAAGAAAGATTTCGGATTCCTTTTACGGGGGACTTGCATTTGTTATGTTCTGATTATTCTCCGATCTTCTCCAGTATTATTTTAGAGACAGGTATTAGTTAGATGCAAACATTCATATTATTTGGATGTTTTTTCCCCCAAAATTATCTTTGCATCCACGAAGACAAGGATTTTCAGTATCTTCTCCTTACTTTCAGATGTATTTCTGCGTTAAAGTTATCAAATTTGTGAAAATAACTCAAGTTAAAATTAACCAAAATAGCTATCAGATCTGTTATTTATTAGAATACCAGAGAAATGGATTCTATCATCTGATACTGAATTACATAAAATCTGCTTATTTAATAATAATTTCTGGTCTTATTTTACTTTTACATGTGATTTTGAGACAAAGTAACATTTCTATGGTGCCCGGTATAAAGGGCTTAAGTTAAAAAACAGTGATTTAAATATACCAAGTTTTTGGTTTTTATACGAATCGCAGACCAATAATTTCGACTTGAGTCTTTTGTACAAAGTAATGTACTTTTGTATACAAAATTGATAGACTTAAGCTTTTCATACAAGTCAAAAGATTTTTGTTATTTTTTAACAATACTAACAAACATCTAAAAATCACTGTTTTTGACTTAAGCCCTTTATACTGGGCCCCATAGATTTATTAGGTAAAGTAACTAAAAATCTAAGATAAGATTTTGTCGATAATATCTTTGAATGTCAATCATCACTTTCTTCAAAATACCTTTAACACACAAAAGTTGTGTATGGTTTTTATTTTATTTATTTATTTATTTATTTATCTTTTGTCATGTAAAACCAAATCTTTTTTTTTTTTTTTTTTTGGTACGGAGGTAAAAGATTTTTATTAAAATTAGGATCTGTCCTTTCTGATTGTGGCGCAGTATCTCATTTATGAATCGCTGAAGGAATTCAACCTCAGATAAACTATTACAAACAATTGCATTTTAAAAAATTGTCTCTCTATAACAAAATATAAATGAGGGGTCATGTACCACTTTTCAAAAATAAATGAATAAATAAATAAGTAAAATATATAAAAAAAAAGATACAACCGGTTGGAGATTCGATTTGAACCTTTAGGCTTTCCTGTAAGATCATGATTTGAGTCATATCTTTTTCTGCGTATCTAGGGCTATCTGATTTCATTGATCATTATTTCCCTTAAAATCCTTTTGAATCCTGTTACGAAGTTCACTCTAAATGAATCGAAGGAAGAGAGGTCAATCAAAAAATAAATTCACAATTAATCCTGATTTAATAAGTAATTATTGATGAGTAATAGATAGGCCGCATCAAATGTCAGAAAAATACTTATTATTTTATTACTGAAGATGAATCATTTAATCATATCCTATTCTCATTTTCAACAGAGTTTTGACAGAAGAGTTTCATTCCCACTGACCTTCGACACAGAATCTATCGAAACATACATTGTGTTCAACGGATTAATAATTGCACCAGGGTAAATAGAGGTCGTGACGGAAAATTACGCTTTCAATCTAAATTACAACCGAGTTTCATTAAAAACAAACCCCCGCGACTTACGCTCGCGTGCGATTTCCCAATGCCTCCCAGGCACATTTATTCGTTTCCAAACATTACAAAACCTGTGCTGCTCACCTTTTTTTTTATCAATTCGTAATTTAGAAACCCCATGTTTGCTTAAGTGCCGGACAAACACTCAAAGGTCAATCGGAAGCATCACTGCAGGACGCCTCCGTGGTACACTGACTAAACAGTCGATATGTCCTGATCACGCGAATCTGCATATAAAAAACAGCCATTGCGTTTGAAAGAGTAATCAGGAACGAGCATAATTGAGAGGAACCATGGAAAAAAACAATCTTTGTCCGCCATTTTGTTTCCGGGGAAAAAATCAACGGGCAGTGGTAGAGTGAATATTGGCTGGATGTTTCATAAATAAATTTATGAATAAATAAAAATATAGATAATTTTTTCAGGTCAACGGAAGAACAAACTGAATGTGAGAGTATCTTCTGAATCATTGCATATAGTACAATTTTTTTTTTCAGTCTCGAAATTAACAAAATTTAGTTTGAATAGACGGTTACTTGTCTTGTAATATAATCTCAAGCAGAGTGTTATTTTCAGTTACGGATGCCGGATAAATATCTTTCAAAAGAATAAAGAATTCAGAGTTAAAAATCTTAGACATTATCTTGAGTTTTTAATTGACGCCATACAATGTACACGGTCAAGAAGACGGAGATGCGATCTTCATATCATTTTGGTTTCAGCCAGTTTAGTTCTTTTCTGGGAAAAGATAGACATAAACCTCCAAGAATATGTATATAACACATTAAGTAAATAGTATTCAGTAGTATTGAAGCAGTATTGAGATTTTTAACGGAAGAGTTACAATTATTTAAAATAAAAGATAAACAGTCACTAAAAACAGAGTGAATACTAATAATAATGACAATTTTTCCATTCATGGATTTTGTGGAATACATTTTCCTTGTACATTTTAAGCGTGTTTTCTTTACGAATTTTCTATTTCGAATGATATTAGAATAATTTTCAAATGCTATTAAATAAGAATACTCGTTACAATAATCATCAAATGATGTCTTCAAATGATATCACGTAACCAAAACTGTCCGTATTTCTAGCCGAACAAACCAGATACATAATTGCTCCAGAAACAAAATGGCGTATATGCAGGTTTGACCTTTTTTTGCAGTTCAGACAGCAGTCAGAATTATTGTTTTGACCACAGTGGACGCAATCATTGGATCATTGAGTGGTATTGTATATTCATGTTCCCGTAAGTCCCTGAGCAATCAAGAAAAAATGACATTTCGTGCGGTCCAGAGAGCAGAGGGGATTGCAGACTCGCGGGGGGTCAAATGGACTGAGCACAGCGGGGTCGGCAAAACATGCAATCATATTTTTTCCCTTTTATCTTTGAAATACATATGTTCAAGGGAAATATATTATCTTGAATATATTATCTTGATCAGATAATTATTGTTTCCAATAATGTCTGTATTTCCAGAAGGTGGTTCTTGCACATGGTTTATTTATTGTTTATGAAACGTCGGTCAAATGAGTTATTTTATCAGGAATTTTGTCACTTTGATTTTTTTCCTGCTGAAATTGAAAAAAATGGAATATTTAGAACCGAGGATGAAGGCATCATAAGTAAGGAAATATGGATTCAAAGATGCAAAAATCCATTTTAAAATTTATTCCTCGCATTTTCATTTAGAAATTGTATTGAAGTTCGATGGATAAATTTCAGAGATTAATAAACAATAAAAAAAGCATTATTCTTCAGAATATCTGCAGACACGCACTCTCTCACACGCACATATATATGCGTATTGAAAAAGAACGATAGGGAAAATTTGCACACATGCACAATTATATATACGCTCATATAGTTACTCAAAGAATGTTATTGTTAATACACTTTGTAAATATAAATAGTCTAACTAGATCACCTCTATTTTGGTTTTTATTTTCATCAACACAACGGCAGGACTCGTAGTGAAGCCCGAATTAATTTCTAGAGGGAGAAGGTGGGAGGGGCACTGTTTTTTCAGCAGGGTTAACGAGGAATTTTGTCATCTCTCATTCATGCTGGCAGGCATTGCTTTCAATTACTGTTGCTCGAAAGGAGAGTTTTGAAATATTTTAACAATTTCATTCTTCATTTTACGACAAATAAATGAAAGCCTCGGAAAAATTATGACTTCAATATCAAAATCAGAAATCATAATGTCTTCATTTCTATTAGTCAAGCTGTTGTAATCAGAGTCGATTGCACGATTTGTTCAACACTTTTCAATTTAACATGTCTTTGGAAGAAACCCGATCAGCAATGGTTTCGTGTCACCCCCCACACCCATTTTGTGCGTACACACACACACACACACACACACACACACACACACACACACACACACATATATATATATATATATATATATATGCGAGTGTGTATATATATATATATACACACACACACACACACACACACATATATATATATATATATATATATATATATATATATATATATATATATACATACACATATATATATTTATATATAAGAGGAACGATTCTGTAGTTCCTAACGTCCGATATCGCATGTGCTCATTGTGCTATTTCAATTCATGTTTTCGTAACACAACGAGGGAAATTTAAAGTTCGTCCAATTTTTATAACGCGGAGGCAGATATTTTTGAGATGCAAAGGACACAAAAAGGTCACATAAACAAAAGAAAATACTTCGATGCATTCAGACGTGTTAAAAGTTTGCAACCGATCCATCACGATTAAACATAAGTAGTGCATTATGAAGTAAACAGCCTTAGTCAAACAGGAAATTCCAGATGAACGAGTTAAATTCCTTCATCTCAGTGGGAAATCATAAAATAATTTGTTTCAATTGAAACACTATACCGCATAAAACGAACAAAACACAATTATTTTCAGGAAGTGATTGCATTCCACATATTCATGTTTAGCCCGATGGTGTTTAATTGGCAATATGATTATTACGATTTTAAACTTGGTAATTGTATTACTATGCATTCGACCACCCATTTATATGCCTACTTTTCCACGTTTCATTGACATCATCGGGTGACCTCGATGTTTGAGTTAGATACACGTGCCCGGTTATAATTTCCTTTTGTGTAATTATAGGATTCTAGCGTAGACTGGAAGGTAGAGGCGATCATTCCACTGGCATATTCGCGCACTCGAAACATTTGTTTACTCACGCTTTTTGCTGTGTTGACTTTCTGGTCGATTGATAGTGTGTTTCATTTCGACTTCGGAAGACAAGAAGTTTACGACTGCCGGTCGCATTGTTTGTTTTGTCAATTAACAGGACAGAAATGAATTTGTATAGTCATAAAGTTATTGTTTGCTTTCCTTCCGAATGCTGAAAGAAAAAAAATTGAATTTTGGGTGGATGCTTCGTGAACATATAAATGAAATGCTTCCATGATATTTTGCAACGATCGACTTTGGTTATCGAGAGCTTCTATTTGTCGAAAGTAATTGGATTTGAAACGTGAATACTTTTTGGAAATGCCTGCGTGTAAAAGGAAAATGCCATCAAAAAAGGCACGTTTTGAATTATTTCTGATATGTGTTTTTAAAACGATGAAAAGAAAATAATGAGAAGAATCGAAAATGCAGATTTAGTATACAGCAATAATATAACATTGAGAATATATAAGTTGTCCTTTATAAATTAAATAAATTATATATTTTAGGCAATTGCTTACTTCTACGAATCGATTGCTATGGAGAAGGCAATAAATTATTCAACAAGTTAGGTGGGCATGCGAAATTGTAAATATACTTCTATGCATCAAGTATGAGGTAGTCTTAAGATTCACATAATTCGAAAAAACAATAATAGTCTTTTCTTTACAAAATAATATACCTTCAGAAAATATTTCAATAATTTATGCACAAATTCAACACTGATATTTGCCTATTACACGCTCCGATATAGGTTTTACGAGCTAGTGGAAGTACACGAGATGCCAAAGAATTTATACTCTATTACATGAGTGTATATGGACATCAAAGTGATGTTAACCTTGTAAAAGTAGTAAAAATTGTGCTGTTGCCTACTATTTACTTAAATTCTACTGACTGAAAATTGATATCTATCCTCCAGAAAACAATCACTGTAAATACTACGTTGGATGCTGCAAATCGTTTAATATCCTCTCGTAATGTAATTCTACACAGAATATTTTCTTATTCCTTTCAAAAATTGCAAATCCTAATTAGAGAATTTAAACAAGACCAATTTAATTTTGATTTTGTAAGTTGCTTTTCATCTATCCAATTTTATAACCAGCATAGTTCAAAAATATTTATCTTCAATACCTATTTAAAAGAAATAGAGAGTCGTTTACATGAATATAATAACGCATTCTTAGATAAAACAATGTGTAATGAGAGCTAATTTTACTTTCTCATCAGGAATAAACTTCAATGTACAATACATGCTTTTGTCAATATATCTGTCTCATAAAGTTCTCATCGAAAGAAGTGATTGAGGAAAAATACAACAAAAAATAAAATAAGATACCGGACCTTCCAAGAAGACAAAGTAATGCTACACTTCCCTTTCCTCCCTCCCACATTGCAGATGAATTCTTGTTCGGCGGTAAAACCTCATCCCATCCTGACAAGCCAATGTCTACATTAACGGCTGAAAAGATAGCCTACGTTTACTTATATACCGGTGTGGTCTAGTGTCGCAATAAAAAACAGCTCCTTTGTTGTCCCCTTTTTGTCTCTCTCTGCCTTTTTATGGCTTTTAAGTCCCCTAAAAACCACGCGCATTTAGTTCTAAAGCTCCTCGTGATGTCTGTATTTCACCGAAGAGGTTTATTTCCCAGAGAGAAACACAAAGAAAACTGCTGCAGAAGTTGTAAAATTTTTATGTGGTCTTTACAGATGATCTTTCTGCCTTTCCTCCGGAGAATTCCGCGAGATCTTTTTATTGGTCAGGAGACAGTGAAGGTTTAATTTCTGGCCATTGCTGGTCTGTTGCACCGTTTCTAGTTTTATTTGTGATATTCGACAGTTACGGGGGTCCCTCGTTTCTGGTTCCGGAATAGGGTTATAAATTTCGCTGGGAAAGTGCTATTTACCGATCTGAATCCTCCGCGGTGGGGAAGGGAGAGCAGGCAACGAGGCTAAAGCATCGACGTTTCTGCCGCTGCTTGAAGTGTCTTATTTTGTAAAGATTACTGACAATTAGAGAAATTATCCTTCTTTCCTTATTTTTAACAGAATCCTTCATAATTCATTACATTTATATGTAAGTTTAAAATTTATTAAAGGATATTATATGTCAAACTGTAATTTTAAATTGTTTACTTAACAGAAAAATTACGTTGAAAAATTCCAGTCAAACTTGGTCTATTTATTACATTGCCAAAAATCTTTATTTGTTTACTCGCCAGTATGTCATACTGCAAAGAAATTCGAAGGAATGAATTTTTCAATCGTTCGAAGACACACCGTATGAAAGCATGAAATATTTTCTCTCAAAACGTAGTTAAAAAAAAACAACAAAAATACTTTATTAATATCTTGCAATAACCAACTCTGAGTCTTTTAAGCTGTAATTGTATCCTTGTTATATTGGAAGATTTTGTAACTTTAATGGACTTATTTGATTTACTTGAAAGCATAGAATATCTAATCTTATCCCATTTTGACAAATAGTTTTTTTATTAGTGCCGGTAGGAACTATTTGATTATTCTGTCATACTTACTAAGGATAACTTCAGATTATTTATGTGGTAGTGTATACCAAAAATTTAGTTAAGATGTATCCCTTTTCATTATTTAATGTTCTAGATATAATTCTGGGGATTTGAGGCGCAACGATTAGGACATTGAACGCAGGAAATTTTGCGAATAACTGTTAACTTGGGAATTTAACTCCGATAGATGCAGTTGGGTAAGAGCATGAATTCCCTCAAAGAATATTATATAAATGTAATGAACTTTTTGAAAGAATTTATATGTGTGCATATAAAGCCTTACTCCTAAAAAAAAGGAGCTCCCCATAGAAAGACGCTAAATAGAGCAGAGCAAATACTCTCCAAAACTGCCCGGTAGGACTTCAGTCCTGTTGAGTGCCATTACTCAGTGGCAACACACATGCTTTACTGAAATCAGAAACTCGGCAATACTTTCATAACATTATTCATGACAGGACAAGACTCATCCTTTCAATTCGCATTATGTGATGAGAAACTTCCAATGCATTCTTCTCTATTAAAGCTCCCCTTAATTGAACTTTTCCACTTCGCTACGTGGCGAACTCGAAAGCGAAATTTTGATGGCATTTGTTCATATTGCCGCTCGCACCTCTCTCTCTCGCTCACACACACACACACCTTCCACAATCATCCTTTAACTGGAACTTAAGAATCCAAATCCCCGTATGTTCTCCACCAGCCCCCCATCCGAATAACAGAAGGGGGAAGAGCAAACTTTTATTTGCCGACGCCAGCAGAAGTGTTTGCGAAAATTTTCGCGACGGCCCTTTTCAAATCGCGGGGCTTAAAATGCTGGGGCCACGTCTGCGCAAACAGCGAGGGAAATACAATGCTGAGGCACCAGCGAAAAGACAAATTAATTAACAAGTTTTCCTAAAATGGTTCGTCGTGTCCGTAATCTTCGTGTGCTGGGGGAAACGAGTTCGGGCCCTTGATTAATTCGATTCCGAATTTCAGAGGTTGAAAGAGTTATGGGGGAAAACGTTCTAAGACATAAAGCCGGATCCGTGTTCCTCTCATCTCTATGACCAGATATTATACGGGAGACTTTTAAAGAAGAAAAGATGCATATATCACGCATTGAACTCTTTAAGAAAGGTTTGCTCAGCGATATCTTCTGTATCCGATGGGCGACATACTTTAAGAGTCTTGGGAAAGTTCTATTAATTATCAATAAAAGGAGTATAAGCATTTCCCAAAGTTATTTAAAAGGGTGTTATTAAATCAGCTTTGGTGTCCCGGGGACATTAATTCTTGTCAACAGAGGATGTTCTTAAACCAGGATTCATATTTTCTATGCAATCAGGTAGTTATGGATCATACTGACTGTGGTTCATAAGAGGTATATTTACACGAATAAACTAACATCAGATGTAATGCAATCATATAACATCACGTTTATAATTCACAAGATCACAAAAAACTCAAAAATACAAGAATTTTGTGTGGAGTCTTAGTAGAGACATAAGACTTCATCTATAATAGAACTATAAGAAAGTTTGAACTAACTAAACTCATGGCGCAACAGTCCGCTGAGGACCAAATCTGGCGGTGCCTATTTCCGCTTTCTTACCGTAGGATTGGGGTGCCACACAGCATATGTCACGTCAGGTGGTCAACCTGACGTGAGATCCCCAGAGTTTAGTTCCCAAGCATATTTGGTCCTCATTTTATCGACTCACTCAAGGGATGTAAGGCTGAGTCGACCTTGCCCAGTCGCAGGATCGAACCCTGAACCTGTGGCGAGGCAGGTTGATGCTTTTAACCACTATGCCACCGGGCGTCAAAGAAAGATTGAAATCATTATGTTATATTCTAGTACTATCTAAATGAAATAAGAAAATAAGTAAATTTTCGATCATTGTAGGGTAGATGGATTATTAGGTTAATATAAACTTTTCAGTGGGAGGCGAGCTAAACACTCGAGACCACATTTATTCTAACACTGAAACATATTTTAAATTTAACTTTTTTTTTGCATTAAGGAATGTTAATAATGCTTGCAAAAGCATCTCACATGAAAACAGCAATTTGTTTAATAAATTATATATCAAAGGGAACTCACACTGAATAAAACTGGAATTACCGAGAATTAAACATGGATTATCGAGATATCGATCATAAGACTATCGAGAGTCGTATGTTACCCTGCAAAATATTGCCAACTGAGAAAGTAAATCAGTAATAAATAACATACAGAATTAAAAAATATTTTTGTCTCTACATAATGTAAGGTTTTATGAGTGAATCAAAATTATATTTTCAAACTGAAGAGTAGAAATGAAATTGAAGTGTGTTTATCACATAGTCCTTTGAACCAGCACTTCAGTTACATTTTTCAAGTGGTATCTTATTCATTCTCTCTTTCTCTCTCTCTGTATATATATATATATATATATATATATATATATATATATATATATATATATATATATATATATATATATATATATATATATATATATATATATATATATATATATATATATATATATATAAATCGAAATTATGCTTGATAAAAATAACACTCAGTAGGTAAATACAATTTAGTCTGACTCATTTCAAGTGGGTATTTAAGTCCGAAAATTAATTCATCGGATAGGTATTGTTACACAACGTCCCCCAAGGATTCCTTCGTCAATTTTTAAAGATAGCATCGTTTGTACGCGTCACTACGCCGGACAAAGGTACCAGCCACAAGAAGTTTTCTCGAGTATATCCCATCCCGAAATTAAAAATGAATAATAAGACCTCTCAATCAATTCCTTTTCAATCCAATATTTTTATGGCTTAGTTCTTCCCAATCCATTCATTTATTCCTTAAAATTTCTCTCTATCGTTTCAGCAGGATGATAAATTGCCGTTCGAGGACAAAGCTCAACAGTTCCACCCTCTCCCCACCTTAAATCCCCCCCTTGTGTTTAACTTGTCCCCCAGTTCCATTTCACTCGGAGAAAATTTTAAAACAAAACCTTTCCCCCCATCCGTTCGAAACTGTGTGACAGAGAGAGATTTGCGTTTAATCTAGACAATTAAAAATTTCGAAATCAATCTTTCCAGAATGGATTTGGAAGAGAATGTGTGACCCTCAACTTTTCAATGCGGAAAAATCATTTATCGCCTGCTTGCAATGAGAACTGTATATATCTTTCGGGAGCAGCAACGGGCGGGGGAAAGCAAGAATTCAATATAATCTCTTTTCTAAGGGGGAGTTTTAGCCTTAAAAGAATTCATTCGAATGAATAGCTTTGTGAAATGTTATTCTTTTTCCAGAAAATCGCGAAACAGATAGGACTCCGGGAAAAGTTTTACGAGGACAATCATTAACGTGGTATTTGTATTCTCTTTGAGAAATTTAATCTGTTTGCAGTTGGTATCAAAGGAAATTAAAAGTCCATTTTTAAACAGACTCGTTCGTCTGGCTTTCAACAAGTTGCTTAAATCAGGCAACTGCAGGATCTTAATCGGGCTGCCAGAAGTTTCGATCGGAGATCAAAAGGTCTTGTGTTGGAAGAGCAATAGTAAAGAGTTAGATTTCGCAAAATATAGCGTTATGGAGCAATTTTTACAGTAATTCCCAATATGAGCTTATGAAATTATTGTTGTGGCAAGTTTTATAATCAAGCAAAAATGTCTAAAAATTATAATGTATCCCATAATGACGAGCGATTAAAAAACCCAATGTAATTTTTTAAAAATCATAAAAAGATGCACTCTGCAGTTAAAATGCTAAACCATTTTTTAGAACTATTTCAATCCGTTTTTAACGAAAAAATGAACTCAGAATTTCCTAAATCTGACTGAGAAGGTGTTAATTTAAAAAAAAGAAGTGTTACTCTTCAAAACCTTATACATTTCCTTACATGGCAGAAAAAATCATCATTCACTGTTTTTATCATTTGCGACGGTAAATTTTTATGGCATAAAAGCAATAGAACCCATTTTTTACATTATTACCTATTTTTTTAATATTATGTAAAAAATAGGTTCTATTGCTTTTATACCATAAAAATTTACCGACGCAAGTATGTATACAGGGATAAAACCAGAGAAGCTGACAACCTCCAAAATTAAGGTAAACCAAATTTAGGTCTTTCATATATTATAACTATGTAATAACCAAAGATACCCTAAATAATGTATTCATTAGACATTGCACGAGTTACGTAACTAAAATTAATTGTTTTGATTGATTATGACATACCTTATATGTCATAGCATAAATATCGTTTTACTATCTAAATATCTACTTGTAATTTTAGATTATTTATATTTTTAAATTGCGTTTTCGAAATAATACGACAAAATTTTACTTTTTAAAGATGGATATATATTTCTTTTGTTTCTAATTAATGCAGATTTATGTGAAAAGGAATGCATCTTGGAAAACTTCGTCCTATCGCATTAGGAGTACCATACGCCATAATCCCTCTAATCTATCTGAAACGTTTTTATAATACCACCAACGAACTTCTCCCCTCGCAGTTCTTGTGCACGATGTATTATGTTACTAGGGTTTTATTAACAGCATCTGTGAATGTGTTTTATGAGGGTAGTAAAGCTATCTGGTCGTGCCAGTGACTCATCCGACGAGCTTTTTTATTGCATTGTGACGCCAAATTATGGCACATTTCAAATACTTTAAATTTTGATGAAGTTTATCCTGGGAAAAGCAGCTACAGTCTCGCGTGACGAAAGAATCGTATGGACGTTTGAGAAGGAATTTGTTAAAGTAACTCTCAGCATTATGCACTGGGGGCAGTAAAGTTTTATGACTTTTCTAATGCTTATTTCTGTTTTTCAAAAAAGTGTGATTTTTAACGTAGGATTACGTTCCTTCATAATGGTCCTCCGGAAAGCAAAATTTCATACGCTAAAACCGTCCGTCGTCGCGAGTTATAATTTTGGCAGTCTGTATCGCTTGGGCAAGCGGTAAACAGTTAAACACAAAAGTACCAAAATGCGTCAAAATTTTGACTGACACACACACACACACACACACACACACATATATATATACACACACATATATATAGATACTTATATACATAACACTTACATACATATATACATATAAAAGAGGTAAGCAACGATAAGTAATCCTACGTTAATAACCCGTGGTAGTTTTGTTCGAAACCAAAAATTTTGGAGACTATCTGAAATTTTTTTTTTTGTGCAATTTTACTACTCTCAGTGCAAAGAGTCAGATTTCATTAATTATATAAAGGGTAAATTTCGTTTACTTACTTTATACTCAAACTCAAGATTAACCACGTATTATACTGCTCCGCACTTGTACTTTGTAAGCTAACACTACAAAGAAGCCGAAAATGCACGTAAAATATTATTTGACCACGATAAGGCAAAATTTTAATTGTAATGGAGACATTTGAAGATAAAGAAGTGTATAGATCCATTTCACCTCACGTGCGAAAACACAAGCATAAAGAAACTTCAATTGTCTTTTTGTTGTTGCTGGTGCCCCCTTGCTGGAATTAATTCCAGACGAGGTCCATATAGGCTACGGGCTGAAGTGTACGGCACCGGTTTGAATATCCCCACATGGGTCGGAGTCCGACTTGGCTAGGTGTCACCACAATTTTGACTGACACATATGGAGGAATCGTACCCTCTCCTACCATTTCGACCTACATAGAGGGACTTTCCGGTCTACGGTTTTGACGTGCCCATATCCGGCCGAGACACGGAGGTATTTTAGTGGCACGCACCGGGATTCGATCCGAGCACACTCAGCACCGAAAGCCAGCACACTTTACCACAAGGCCACCTTGACCTGCATTTGTTTTGTAATACAGATAGTGAATATAGTTAGACGTAAGACAAATTATACTATCGTTCACTTCATTATAGGGCTCACTTATATTTTAGAATATTTATATTATATTTATATCAGAATCTCTCAGCAGTTCTTTCATGAACTACTGCTTATATCAACTAATAGGATATCATGGAACTTTCGTTAATTTTGACATAGGTAAGAAAGTCTATTAGTTTGAAAGTGAGTTATCTACATGTATCTTTGCTGCCATTAATTAACGTATTTTATAACACTTTTAACGATGCTAATACATCAGTGATTGGCTTGTACAATATCTCCATAATTTAGTTAACAGTGGATCCATGTCGTATATTAAATCATGTATGATCCATAGCACAAAATCTTGACATGCTGAACAAATATTTCAGTTCCAAGAAACAAAACATGCACGTAATAGAAAAATTCCATAATTAATTCGACTATGCCAAAGCGAACCAAATAACTACAGATCCTCCTTTTCTTTTCCTTTCTTTCTTTTCTGTTTTAACCTCGGGCAACATTTCTGCAATGAGGAAACAGTCCCTACATTACGTCGGGGGATAAGAAACTAAACAATCACGAATAGAATCCGTTGAGCACCTGTTGAATGGTCGACAATCGAATTAGAGTGGAAATGGAGATAGACGGGGAGAAAGCGAAGGATGCTCCATTTGCGCCCTCTTTCCGCCCCCGACCGCCCCCGAAGTCGGCGTAGGGGGCGCCCCGGCATTGGCGGCAGAGAGAGTGGGCCATTCCGTTTCCAGTTGTCATCATCAGAAAGCAATTGGAAAAAGGAGAGAGGAGGCAATTTCTTCGTCTGTGGGGCTGCGAAGGATTCCGCGGCGGAACAGACGAAACGGAGTCGGCATAACGGGAGATGGGAAGCAGGGTCAAGGTGGGATGGTGCGTGTTCTTTCCCTTGGCTTCAGGCAAAAGTCAAGGAGCTGGTACCGGCTTATGTTATATCGGTGCTGATGATATACATGTACGCCTGTTAATATGTGTATATACTCAATTATTTATGCGTGCATGCAAGTGTGATCCTGCTTAACCTTTTCCTTACGAGGTGGGATAGCATGTATCCCAAGAATGAATATATATATATATATATATATATATATATATATATATATATATATATATTATATTATATATATATATATATATTACATATATGTATATATACATATACATATACATATGTATATGTATATGTATATATACATATATGTAATATATATATATATGTAATATATATATATATATATATATATATATATATATATATATATATATATATATATACAACCCCCTTAATGGCTGTTCTTACAAAGGGGGCCTGAAATTTCCCATTCTAAATATCGAAAAAATGGGCCCCGTAAGCTAAAGGTTAAACTATCAGTTATATCGAATTAATATTAGCCTCAGAATGGGTCCATCTGTGTAGCGTTACGGAAGGATCAGACCAAGAGAATAATCTAGTACGCATAAAGAAAATATGGACCCACTATATATATTTCTATTGCAAAATTCAAAATTTGGGTGTTTATAATGAGAACGCAATTAAAAATATCAAAGTATCAATGGGATTATGCTTAGGAATGATCATCTAAATAATTCTGTGCTCAGATGGCAAAATATTATAAGAAATTTTCGTGACAGCAATTCTAAGATCCAAGATGTCATGAAAAATCAGTAATTTGTTTTACATGAGCAAACGTGATACTAATGTTTCAGAAAAATAGTTGATTAATACTTACAGTAGTTACAGTGAATAGAAAATATCGGCAAACGAGAATTCGGAGTGTAAAAAACTCAATTTTTTAAGAAAAGTTTCGTATAACATTTTGTCATCTGAGCACAGAACTTAACCATATACTACATATCATAAGTGTGCATGTTGTCACTCCTTGGTATGAGATCATCACAGTTGGTCACAAGCTTCATCATTAACATTTAACACGAAATTAGCTTTTTAGATTACGAAGTGATAAGGAGAATTCTGATCTATATAGCTTGTTTTGCATTGGGTAATAATTATGTAGTCTATGCGTCTTTTTCATTATATTATTCTAGAAATAAATATGCTGTGTGAATTTTATTTCTAAAAATGCGGTTTATTTTTTTTTTTTAATTTCCCTTGAATAAGTGCTAATAGTATAAGAATTACATGGATGAAATTTTTTGCAGATTGTGGAAGCCTGCCCATATTTATCTAACATGCTAATAATTGCATATATTAATTTACAGTACACTGACAATTTACAGTCAATGACAATTTTATGTCTGTATAAATGTGTAGCAGTAAGAGTTTAAGGACACGAACATTTTACTCCTGAGGGCATTGTCTAATATTTGATACAGATTAGCCAAATATTTCAGTTATAATTTACAAATTGTATATATGTAGATGAAGTTTTATGTGGGGATTATATAGTAAATACTATCCCTATATAGTAAATACTTTAATTCGGGATAGGGGAGTGATTCATTGTTGAAGTGGTTCCCTGCTCCACACCATAAGTGTTGATACTGTTGATACTATCTACTTTGGTTTCACTTTTAGTACCTCAATGCGTATTTTTCATCATATTATTCTAGAAATAAATATGCTGTGGGAATATTTATTTATGCTGTGTTAATATTTCTCTTTTAATACCTCATTGAGTATGATTGTGCGTTTATAAATCAGCCAAGGAAGAAATAGAATTTTCGCCAATTTTCGATTAAGGAGAAATCAGCTATTTGTAAACAAAAATAAAAATGATCTTCATCCCACCTTAAAAAATTTCAGAACTCTTTTTTGAGTAGATCGACGCCAGTATTATCTATAATTTGGAAACAGTCCCTCCATCATATTCTCAATATGTGAATGGACCCCTCTTCGAGGCCAATCTCTTCGAGGAAATCAAAGGAAAACACATAACCACCAGTTGCATTCGTCAAATATCTGTTAAGCAATCTCAATCGAATTAGAGACAGACAAAAGAGACTGACTCTTCCAGGGTTTCCACCTCTTCCTCTCCGGAGCGAATGTAGGGGGCGCCCCTGCGCGGCTCCGATTCCGATTCTCTCAATGTCGTTTTGCCTCAGAGCAATGGGAAAAGGGGGGCACGCAGGCAGTTTCTCGGTTTGTGAGTCTGTCGACGACGATTGAGGAAAGAATTCCGCGGAGAACAGTCGGAACGAAGTCGGCATGGGGAAATGGAATATCTCGGATGTGAGGGAGGATTTGGCAGCGCAGCTGAACCCCTCGCTATTGTAACGGATGTCAGGCGTTATAGCGAGTAGTGCGAACGGTTATCTAAGAACGAGGAGATGGTATTTAATCCCTTTATAATTAAAAGTTCCCTTTTTTTAATTCCTAAATATAAGCATTTTTTTCCAATGTATCATATCTTAGATCGATTAAAAAAACATATGGCATTAAGTTATCAGCCCGTTCAAAATAGATGATATAATTTGAAGAAGGCTCAAGGTTTTATAAATGAAATAACCCCTAAATAAAACTATGTAATATGTTGCTACAATAAAATAACAGAATTTTAGAACGTCAATGGAATACTGAACTCATACATACAAGACAATGGCTACAACTCGTTTGATTACGAACAGAAATTATTCCTTTTTGATTTTTACAATCTGATTTTAACAACAATACGGTACTATTCCCACAACCCGCCTGACCCCCCCAAAATTAAATTAAATTAAAAATAAATAAATTAATTAATTAAAAAGGGTTTATATTGATTGAAATCCTTCTCTGTAATGGCAGTTTATGCCAATGTTTTTCAGCCAGCTTCTTCAGGTGGTCTTTTATAAAAGTATTATTTTAGCAGTGTGCATTTACTATTTTTGTCTGCGTGAAGAGTTTGAACTTCATACTATACAAAACTACTGTAAATAATGTTGCTTTTGATGATTTACTGGAGATATATATAAACAATATGAGGTCTTTAGGGGGGGGGGTATTTAACTCAAAGTCTCCCCTCACTGAGCCCTTGTATTTTAGTATATTATACCAGTTAAATAAAACATTCAAGCATTTTAATGCATAATTCATGAATGAAGTATTGCGATTAAAGATAAATAAACTTGATCTATATATAGACACAGAAACATGATCATTCTGGGAAGAAATAACGTGTGTTTCAGTTTCACTATATCCAAATATTTACTTGATACAAGGGAAGGAGGACCTATAGATTTGAGCCAATCAATACGTCTTTAACGCCTCTAAAAATCAATATTATTCCTCCTGACATGTCTGTGAATTAGTGAATGAACTTCAAATGATGATCAGAATTTTCACAAAGATAACAATATATTTTTAGATTTATTCATTCATCCGAACGTTTGTTCGAAGATTTTGCCAGATTTGAATCTCAAATATTCCATAAATCCGTTGGCGAGCTATGTTAACATTCGAAGAACAGTAAACAAAAATATACAAAATGACATTTATGATGAAAATGATTTTCCTCTTAGAGTTCCTAATAATTCTCTGTATTTTGCTTAAGGTATGGGTATACCTACACACCATTGAAAAATCACTCAAAAAAAAATTCTATTCAATAGCAATTATCTTATTTATGTCATGCATTGGACGCATACAAAATGAAAACTCACTTTTCACTGTCAAAATTATTAGTCTTTTTCCCTCCCGGAATTTTACTGTAAAGGCAAGCACTAACCGTATAAAAATCCCTCGCGCTTGCCAAATCGAATAATCGTTTGATGTGAGATACGACTCATCAGTGCGTATCCCTAGAAGGCAAACCCGTTATTAGGCTTTAATGCTACAAACTCGAAATCCTCCTCTTACTTACGATAATTATTTTTAAACCTCTACGCAGCCCTCGTCACGATATAATTTAATTTGATGCACCCCAATGTCTCAATTTAAAACTATATGACCTTCTTAATTTAAGAATGGCAGACAACATAATTAGACTTTCAGGAACCTACCCTGACAGTTTGAAATGAAGATGCAGCACTGATTTGAGCAGAGGTTTATTTATATTCACTCCATAACAAAAATATACTTTTACTGGATAATTTGGGGGGGGGGGGGGTATTTTACCTTAGAATTAATCCTTATATTCCGAAAACGTTTTCTTTATGTAAATTAGGAAGACAGTGATTACAAAGTGTAGTTAATCTAGAGACATATATTGTTTGATAATAATTTGTATTATACTGAGGACTGTTTCTTCCCGAGACCCGAGGTTCAACTATTCAAGATGGAAACTAAATAGTTAAAATGTTTTAGCATCTAGCATCATTTTTCACAGTTTACTGATTTTAACTTCCTGGTGACTTGTTTAAAAAAGCTTGTGCAAATACATCACAGATGGCAAAACTTTGAATTTCGTCAACTAACAGAATTTGTGTAGTTTCTGAAAATTCATTAAAAGTAGCCTCTTATTATTTTGATATTTAAATAAGTTATTTGAGATTTCATCATTGTGATTTGAAACCTTTTATACTCCTATAGCTTTCTCTTAGGACTTAAATTTCATATTTGAGGATTCCATTGCCTTAAAAATATGATGGCTCTATGTCATTATATGAATTTAAAAGAAACTGGAAATTTGTAAAACCAAACATTTAAGTTATTTAATCATTTGAACTGAAATAAACTAATTTTGTGAAACGAAACTAATATAAACTAATGTATCATATTTAATTCTAATGTTTAACACATAATAAACACAATCTCTTGACGTTTATAATACACATTGCTACGTACTCCCAATTGTTTGCATTCAAATAAAGTTAACTAATATAAACGAATAAAGTAAACTAATGTAAACGAATATATCATATTTAATTCTAATGTTCAAATAAAGTAAACTAATATAAACGAATATATCATATTTAATTCATATGTTTAACACATAATAAACATAATCTCTTGACTTTTCTAATACACATTGCTAAGTACTCCCGATTATTTGCATTCAAATAAAGTTTAAAAAAAAGGGACTAAGTCCCAATTCCTTTTTTATATTTTTTCTTATTTGTTAAACAATGAAATATAGATGTACACAAAAAAAATGGTGGCTGAATCGTTCAAAATTTCCAGCTGCGATCTATGCTAACAGTAATGGAGTAAATATGTTCCTTGAAGCTATTTCTTTTACAAAGGAAATTCAATCAAACTGTTTAAACTCCCTTTTAAAGCTAATGCTTGGGTGAAAAGTATTTTAGCTCTGAGAAGAGCCCTTAATGCACATTCACAATGGTTTTTATTCCATTTAAAATACACTTTCATAGCTAAGTACGGGCGGGAACTACAATCCATTTCGGGAAAATGCCGAGTCCTACTGTGAACGGAAAATTGATTTTTTCCCTTCTCTTATTCAGTTCCGATCATTTTCGATCGGTTGAACTCCTCATGGGGCCTTCCAGACTTTTGTAAAGTGTAATAAATATAGTTATCTATGTACTATTCTTTTCTTTTGGGAAAAAAAAATCGGAAAAAGGGAATCGGAACATGAGAATCGTAGTTCCCTCCAAATAAAATTTTGCTGAATTTGTTTTTAGGATTTCTTTGTGTAACTCTCTTAAATATATTCACAGTTATAAAAATTCTTAGATTACTTTTAAATGTTTAACCTTTTCCTTACGGGGTGGGATAGCATGTATCCCAAGAATATATATATATATATATATATATATATATATATATATATATATATATATATATATATATATATATATGTATGTATATACCGGGTGTCCCAAAAATGACCGACGATTTGAAAAATCAATTAAAGATAAACGGATGGTGATAAAAATGTACGGTTTGCTGCATTCTGTTTAGGTAACCAGGGAATTTATTCTCACCAATTTTCAAAATTAGTTACAAAGTTCGTCAACAGATGGCGCTGCCGACAAGGGAAAACTATAAAACAATGTTTTCAAACCAAGGAGCATACGCAAAGTGGCATGGATTGGCCTCCCTATTCGCCAGATTTGATGCCCTTCGATTTTTTTCTTTGGGGGTATTTCAAAGACCAGGTGTATCGTCACAATCCACATACTGCAGATTAACTGGAACAATACATCTCTGCTGTTTGTCAGAACATTCAAACTGAAATGATTGCACGGGCGTCTGCGAATTTTGTCCTCAGACTGCGCCACGTTGTTGCTGCAAACGGTGGTTATTTTGAAAACATTGTTTTATAGTTTTTCCCAGTCAGCAGCGCCATCTGTTGACGAACTTTGCAACTAATTTTGAAAATTGGTGAGAATAAATTCCCTGATTACCTAAGCAGAATGCAGCAAACCGTACATTTGTATCGCCTTCCGTTTTCCTTTAATTGATTTTTTAAATCGTCGGTCATTTTTGGGACACTCGGTATATATATATATATATATATCCCTTAATGGCCGTTCTTACAAAAGGGGTAGGAAATTTCCCGTTCTAAAGAAGGAATCGCAAAAAATGGGCCCCGTAAGCTAAAGGTTATGCTATGAGTGTATGATAAACAACACACTTACTTGAAAATTGTTTGTATATTTATTAAATACACACACACACACACACAAATATATAAAGGAAGATTACGCTAAATTAGTCATAAAATCAGACAACAAAGCAATGGAGTAAGCGCTATATATGCAATTACTCTATATCTACTTCATCATTAAAAAAAAGCGATTCTAGCTGAAAACGTGGACTAGTATCCATATCATTTTTTTTTAATCATTTTCGACCTTTGATCTTTTATATGTCATATATAAACTATTATGCTTGAAGAAATAGAAAGGTAAAAATCATGTTTCAAATCCTAGCTACTAAGCACTTTTAAGAAAGTTTTAAATAATTAAGTTAATTTGAAATTTCTGATGCATGAATTTTCTTTAATGTAAAATGCGTATATTTTGATCAACGTATTTTTTCTTTTAATTAGTAGACCCCCCTAACAATGTAATCACATAAATTAACATATTTAAAAAAATACATGGAATCATACTTTTTTTCGTAATAGTAATTTCTATGCATTACGTTCAGACCAGAACTCTATGTTTTAATCCAAAGATGATACATTAGACGCAGGTTTTATAAAATCGTAAAGGATAGCTTCTTACATCAACAAAAGAATGCAAAAGCGACTAATTTAGGATATAATCCTTTCTTCAGGTCGCTGCGTATTAGATGCGCTTGCCTCTTTGGATGAATCCTTGGGATATTTTTGATCCATTCGTAAAGATCATAGATGCATATTACGTGAAGAAAACCAGCAGTTACATTTGTTTCCTGTCGTGCATTTTAAAAATTGTCATGTATGGTTTATTTTTTCTCCATTTGTTTCTTGTAAATACTACCAAGTTTGTTATAAAATCGGTTTTATGAAATCGTAAGGGATTAAAGTCGTGTTAGATCACCATGACTTTAAATTATGTTTAAGGGTTTATTAACTATATTAATGTTTCAATATTATAACCCACTGCGAAGAATTTTATTCATAAAAGTTTTGCGTTGCCATAAAATCAATGATTTAGCGTTAGCGTTTTCCGCCCTTCGTTAAAAAAATATTTCGAGTTTGGGAAGATTTTGACAAAGTGGCCTGCATTATTCTGTCAAAATGGAATCCGGATTTATGCCGGAAGAAATATCGATAAAACTATCTTCTTCGCAGAGATCCGATTTGCTTGTTGTTCTGCGACTGGAGTTGCCCGGAAATCTCTTGCAAATCCTCTGTTTTCTTTTCACTGCAGTGGAACCAGCCATCTCCTTACATCCGCAGCTCGCCGAAAAGCGAAGGGGTGGGAAAAGTGAGAGAAATATCACCAGAAAGTAATATGCAATGGGAAAACAGGAGAGATAACACGGAAAAACGTTAAGCCTATTGTTTTCGACGCAATCAACGCAAGGGCTGGAACGCATCAATTTACTCCATCCCTTAACCGACATCATAAACAAGCCTGGAAAGAGATGAGGACTTTTTTCATCATGTGCTCGAAATTGGTGGTGGAAGGGGGGTAGAGAGAGAGAGAGAGAGCGAAAAAAAATAAGAAATTGTATCGGCAAAAAGTTTTGCGAGAGGGTAAAATTCTACACCTGAACGCGGAGTGTCTCTTCTTGTTTTTTATATAGACCAATTTCCAGAGCCAAGAAATCGATCCGAAAAACGAAATTACCACTATGCAGATGAGATGGCTCGAGCGAGTGGAGCGCACAAAATATGAAAGAGGCGAGCTCTCCTTTTATACTGACAAAGATATTGCCAATTACTGGCGGGGACTCCCTGGAAAAAGATGCAAGTTTTCCCCCGTATTAGAAAAGGCACGCTCCGGCAGCAACAAGTCTCAAGTTCTGAAACGCAATTTGTATGCCTCCATGAAAGATTTATGCCGGCAAAGAACTGGATATCGCCCGCGCGCACGTTCGCACGCCCAATAAAATTTGCAATCAGTCGGAGATGATAAGACAATGGCATGACAGCGAAATTAAGTTAATAATGTTGTGTTTCAGCGCGCCACGCCAGTAAACTATTAAGTCCGCGGTGCGTTATTATATCCTCCGTGTTGCATCATTCGTCAAAAGTTTGTTTGGTTCCGGGTATAATGAGCCGGGTACCGGGGTCTCCAGTTACGCGACCATGAGAAGCAGACCTGATGTTAGGAACATACAGAGTCGGCCATCTTAAATCACGATTACGTTGTTGTCTCGCTCATTATATCACGTCGCCGGCACTTGTTGGTTCCGTTTACAAAGTTATGGGACAGTTAGCGGGTGAGAAGAAAAAAGAGGAAAAGAATGAATCTTGCGTTCCATATCGCGGTGGATGAAGGATGGCGAGCGTTGCAATTTTCACACAGGGCACAGCCTCCTGTTACAGAGGAGGGCGGGGGGAGATAGTCGTTAAAAATCTGCTGTCAGACTTGGCGAGTTAATCAGATGGTCTCGGTCTATTTATCCCTCCCCCCCCTTCATAATTACTAAAATAAATAGTCGGGAATCGCGCGCGCTGCAGACACTTGTTGTTCGGATCCAGTTGCGAAGCTCGCGTGCTGGGCTGCCGGAATCTTCTCTGATTACAAAAACGAAAATTAGTCCTCCAGTTCATTACACGTAGAGTCACGGAATTGCTCGTCCTTACACGTCGCCTCTGCTTGTCAGGCGATTAAAGGGGGGGGGGGGGAGCATTTTAAAGCGCGTATCAAGTTTGTTATTAATTGCATCGCAAAGCAATGAAGCAGGAATAGATTTACTGGCATGAAATATTCTCTCTCTCTCTTAAGTAAAAGAGTAACAGGCACCACGAAGTTGCCATATTTAGATTACGGAATATTAGAGGGTTCTGGAAAGTTTGATTTGCCATATATATTTTGCGGAGGAGGGGATGGGGGGTGATTAGCTGAAATAATGGAAAGGGGAGTTTCGCTAAAAGTGCAGCAGGATGATTACAGAACTTGGAATAGTCGAATAAATTCCGGGAAAGTCAAACTGATTAAATTGTTCTCATGAGTTAAATTTTGGCACATGTATAGTTAATTAATTTTTATAAGCTATCGTTAAAGTGTTAAACTTCTGCTCGAAGAATTGTGAGAGTTTTGCTCAGAATTTTTATTGATGGATCGAAAATTTGTCTCCCTTTCATAGCATATTTCAGACGTTTTGTTTGGCCCTTGGCTTAAATATTTCCTAAAATAAAGTTAGTCGCTCATTCTTAACGCCCTTAAATTTTCCGCATTTTGTTTAGGAAATGAGAAGCAGTAATTTTTGGTTAGATATTTTCTATTTTAATAAAGGTAAGCGATACTAAACTTTTGGTAACACTGGAAAACAATTTTTTTTTATTGCGCATAGTAATATGTATTCATTATGAACAAGTGTGGTTAGAATTTCTTAATCAAATGCTTACATTTAGCTAATACATACTCTACACTTTTGCAAACATGTTAATCCAAAACAACAAAAAAAAAAAAAAAATTCTATTTCAACATTTAATTACATAATTTCATCCATAGCTTTTATAACCCACAGTTTCAATCAAACATTCATGAAACGTACTCTCATTCTTAGAGCTATTTACATTCGTTTCCTCACTTAGTCTGTATATTAATATCTGCATGTATGAAATTATTTATAAATTTATACATTTTTGTAATAATTTATTTATGGAGATTAAATAGAGAAAGAAGGAAGAAAAATTTTCAGTTTTCTTTTATAATTTTTTCTACCTTTTTTTTCTCTCCTAAATACCAACTTACGCCTATCTTGTGTGGACATAATTATGTGATATCCTGATCTCTACTTTATTTTATGTAAAAATTACTTCTGATGAATGTGAAATATTTAGTATGTACATTGACTTGCTTTTACGGCGTAATTAGAGTTTCCCATTGTGGTTGTTGTAGGCCCGGGCGGCCACCGAAACGAGCAACGATGGTGGGTATCAACCATAACGGGGCCACAGGCCACGGGATGCTCCTAAAAAAGCCCAGAATGGACGGAGAATATCCCGGGTACGAAAACGGACATATCGGAGGTGAGTGTCAAAATATTTTTAAGTGCTTTATTTGTGTTGTTTAAAAATTGAAATGCATTATGCACGTGCCTTAACCTTTAGCTTACGGGGCCCATTTTTCCGATTCCCTCTTTAAAGCGGGAAATTTCATACCTCCTTTGTAAGAATGGTCATCAAGGGTTTATATATATATATATATATATATATATATATATATATATATATATATATATATATATATATATATATTCATTTTTGGGCCCGTATTCTTGGGATACATACTATCCCAACCCGTAAGGAAAAGGTTAATATACAAATTACATATCGAAACAACTCTACAATGAAGTATTTTTTTATCACTTCTGTAAATCTCAGCAGTCAATAATTTTAGCAAAAGGAGTATTTTTAACAATCCTAAACTAATTATTAACAAACTAATTATTAACAATCCTAAACTAATTTTTTAACAAGCCTAAACTCCAAAGAATTGACCTCCAAAGACTGGGACAAAGGATGTTTAATTCAGACGACAAGTAAAATACCGGTTTAAACTGCCCAGTTTTTAACCTATTCAAACTCCCGTTAAACAGTTATTTGACCTTCATCGAACTTGCAGTTTAGAAATAGAAAGTTGATGCCAAGAAAAAAAGTAAAGTAAAAAAAAAATCCCTAGGAAAGGAGTAATAAAAAAAATAAGCAACCGTTTTTATCATATTTTTGTACTCACTTGTATGAGTAAGGATTTTTTAAAACTAGAATAAATTCCATTTTTTAAAAGAAAAATATATCAGCTTGAAAAAAATATATACAAATTTGAATCTTAAGTTTATATATTTTAGTTTTTTTCATGACGATTTTGTTTTTACGTCTGTTTAAATGATAACAGTATGTATTTTAACGAAATTTGATATTAATAATAACAAAATTACACTTTTATTTTAATGTTTCTGTATTCCAGCCACATTTCAATACATTGATGAACAAACAGAATTTCCAAATTAAACTACGAAGTATCAGATTGCACTAATAAAACTTAGCCAAGGCAAGTAACATAACACAGCAAACCTACTTTTATTCTTTAATTAATTTCAGGAACATATATTCACTTACCTCTATTTTGAAAGGCATTCTTCATATTTCTGAATTAAATACTTTATGAATAGTAGGCGAATTCACCTGCAAATAAGATTAGAATGAAACCTGTCAATATCTGATTTGACGGATATTAAAAAAAACAAACAAGCTCATTTAATTTTTAAATCATGTATTTTATTTAAAAAATATTTAATAAGAATCCAAATATATGCAAATTAATAACTGTCGTTTGCAAACCAGAAAGGTAATATTTCATTTAACCCTATTGAAGCTACAAATTAAAAATAATTCATGTTTTTAAATTGATGTTTTATTAATTATATTTTTAAAAACAAAAGGGCCGAGATGATAAAAAAAAAAATCCCGCGCAAGTTCTGAATTTAGATTAACCCCATGGAGCATCATCCAATATCAATAAATGATGTTGAGTGCATAAATTTATACTCTAAGCTAAAGCATTAAACTATTTTTAAGATTGCATTTTTTAGATGGCAAAAAATACAAAAATTTAGCGATAAAAAATGAAGTCCAGAGTAAAAAATTAATGACTTATTGAAAACTTAATTGCCGTGCAAAAGTCAGGGGTAAAATTCATTGATCTGCGCATGGCGACTGAAAAAATTATGCATTCCTGCTTTTGTAAGCGCCAGTGATTAATTGTGAAATAATTTAGCCTCTTTTTTTTTATTAATCTCTCTGTGTATGTGTCGTTAAATGGATTCTTAACCCAGCTAAAGATGAATACTAAAAACGGACGTGCTTTTAACAAACCCTAAAGAATTCAGAAGGAACAAATTATAATAGATGTCTCAAAATATTTTTTTTCACTATTTTTTCCCCCTCAAAGGGTCTGCGAGGGATTAAGATTCATTTTATTTATGAAATACGTGGTCATAACATTATTTAGGTTCTCGTTTTTTTATTTTTTTTATTTGGAATGATGCATGGGCTTAAAATTTGGTTAAAAATGGCTTGAAATTATCAAACCATAAAATATTTAATATGTAATTGGGAATACTGGAAGTGATATTATTCTTGCAAACTATTAATAAATTAATGTATCGTATCCTATTAAAAATATATGGGTGCATAAAACCTGAAATGGCGAGTTGAAAAGTTTTTTTTAGGGTCTAAATTTGGGGTCACTGTCTGTCTCAAACGTATACCTCTATTCATTAAAAGAATAAACATCGAATTTCGGGGAAATAAGAAAAAATAATTAGGTAATAGGTATTTAGATTTCTTGACATTTAATGATATTAAGTGACGAAAGAAATAATGTATTGGAAAGCATATTAAACAGCTATTTTGTTAATAAAATTAATGAGTAAATAGAAAAATTTTAAAATACGATTTTTTTCTTTTAAATACTTGTTTATCTTCTTCAGTTCCTAAGACTGAAAGGGTGATATGAGTTTCTTTGAATCCAAACTAACATATGTTGTCCCTTTTCTTGAAATGTACACTAAAGAATTGTTTAATCATTTTTTAATGCCTGCAAAGGTAGAAATTGTTTTTCAGTTAAACATAAAGTAAATTTCTAAAACATACTTTCATACAACTTTTTGCACCAGTTTAAGAAGTCAAGGTTCACTGAAAAAAATTTCTCACCGTATAAGAGCAACATAATACTTAACATCGTTTGAGGAGCAGATAAACTGAGATGCGAACTTAACCCTTCAGAGGGCGCGCCCGTGTACAAAGTGCAACGTTTTCGAAATTTTGAATGGTTTGTTTTTACATGTAAGGTTTGAATGTTCTAAGCAGTTTCTATTTATATCTACACCCTTTCTAATGCAGGTCTGATTTTCTGTCCTTTGTATTCCTTTCCATTCATTGTTAGTCGTGATTTAAACGTGATAAACCAGCGATTATACTGGATTACAATACGACAAAAGCAGGAGTTGATGTAGACGATCCAATGTGCAGCTATTACATGGTATCCCGAATATCACGAAGATGGACAATCTCATTGTTTTTTAGGTATTTGGACATAATGGGAATCCATTCGCAAGTTGTCCTTAGATCCAATAAACCGGACAGTTTTGAAATAAGACGATTGTATCTGCATTCTTTGGCCTTTAATTATAAATATATCTTAATATTATCAACATTTTATATCTTGTCATAAAACGCAGAATTATTATCATCAATTTGAAAAAAAAGTTTATTACAAAAGGAATAATCAAGGTTGAAAGAGACGTTGCACTTTGTGCCACACGCGCCTGCTGGTGTTCCAAAAATTGGCGCGCCCGCTGAAGGATTAAAGTGAATAATTCGGAATATATATTACTGTTTTGTATCTTCGGTCATAGAATGTGAACTCACAAATTTACTTTGCATTAGCAATATTTAATTATCTGCTTAAATACGTGCATTAAAAAGGCTTTAAGTTTTCTATCTGACTGTTAGTGGCCGCTGTAGAGATGTAACGACTAATCAATCAAATTTTAAATGAGACTGACGTTCGGTTAAATTTATTTATTTACTCCAGGTACCTTTATGTCCACTCTCCCATGCCTTATATCTGGAGGAGGAGAATGTGAGGCTTATTTGTGGAGATTCCATCATGGTTTACCAATATTATGGTCAGCCTGTTTCTCTAAAATGGAGAAAGTCCCGAGATCCATTTCTAGGCTAGTTAAACGTATATTAAGATGGAAAACCAGTTAATGGGAGAAAATGTGGCTGTAACTTTTATTATGGATCTAAAAGAATAGAAGCCATTTTAAATATGACATTTGTATTTTTTTGTTTTCGCACTTTAGAAATATTTGAAAACAATTAGAGGTATTTAAAATGTATGATAATGTATTTTTTAGCCCTTTAGAAATATTTGAAAACAGTTAGAGGTATGATAATTATGTGTTTTTAGCATTTAGAAATATTTAAAAACAATTAGAGGTTAAAATGTAAGATAATGTGTTTTTAGCACTTTAGAAATATTTAAAAGCAGTTAGAGGTAGGATAATTATGTATTTTTAGCATTTAGAAATATTTAAAAATAATAAGAGGTATTTAAAATGTATGATAATTCTATATTTTTAGCATTTAGAAATATTCAAAAACAATTAGAGGTATTTAAAATGTATGATAATTATGTGTTTTTAGCACTTTAGAAATATTTAAAAACAGTTAGAGGTATTCAAAATGTATGACAATTATGTGTTTTTAGCATTTAGAAATATTTAAAAACAATTCAAGGTATTTAAAATGTATGATAATTATGTGTTAAACAGCCATACAACTTGAGCGTTTCTTGAATGAAACAGAAGTTAATAACCATACCTGAACATTATAGGCGCATCTCTGAAGACATTTCGCTAAAACCGAACAAATATTGCCACCACGTTTACTAGGCCCATAATAAGAGAGGCGATGTTGCCTACGTTTTTTATTTTTTACGCTCCCATCGTCGAATAGTCAGCAAATGGTCTTTCGGGAAAATCGATGGATGTTTAGGAGAGCAAAAAAGAAAAATAAATACATTAAAGAAGAAAGAAGAAAAAAAAAGAATTCAATTTTCAGAAAACAGCAGTCAACAAAATACAAAACAGCGAGAGTTTCCTGATTAAGCGACAGTTCATTTCGATTCTGCGTTCTACCTTGTTATAATCCATCTTTTAAAAACCGTTCGTGATTACTGTTCCGAATACAATTTGCGAGAGGCACAAACAGTGTTTCGGACACCTTCAAATTTAATGAACTTTTTCCCTCCCCCCCCCCCCTCGATCCGCCAGACTGATTCTTCTAATTGACGAGTCATTAAGTCGGAAAGAGGACTAAAGGACCCTGTGCACGAACAACTGACATTAAGACTCGGTATGATCTTTGTGCGAGCAATTACCGTAATTGAGTTTTTGGGGCATCTGAGACGCCAACCCATTCGGAACTCGGGCTCCTTTTTAAAGTTTCATTAATAACGTATCCGAGGAGTCGGACTGTGTGTTTTCGAAATTAATGATTCGACGCTCGCCCAAAAAGATGGGGATTCATAGTCGGAAATAAATTAATGGGGCGGAAATATCTCTCAGATAAGTGTGCACGTATCGAGGGGGTGTTTTCGGAATTTCTCGTTATTAGACCACTAACTTACGGATGGATTGGCCAGAGAAGAAAAGGAGAAGAAGAAACCTTTTGCCAGGAAAAGGGTGAGGACCAGGAGAAATGTGCGCGAATTTGTTTATTAATTTCAGTAATGAATGAATGGGGGGGGGGGGTAATCCTGCTGATAAGTAAGAAGGAACAAACTTTGCTCAGTCCTGATAAGGTCTTACTTCCTGATGACGCGGGGCGGGACATGGCTTCCAGAAGAATTTTGATTCAACATTCGACTGATTGCCAATGGTGTGAAGAAATCTTCGATGGTTTAGCTTTGTGTTTTATGGAGCACAACTGTTAGTCTTGGAATCGATAAACATCATCAACACAAATGGGAAAAGTATTCAATAATGCTCCAGAAATGAGAAAGCATTCTGAAAGATATTTAGATAAATGTTAGGGCAAGACAGAAAATTAAAGGGAAGATAGTGGTTGATTGGAGAAACGATAAAAAAGAATGAAAGCATTTTAAGGAAAATGTAAAACATTTGCAATATTAGGAGAGTTTTTAACCCATGTTGTCCCAAAAAGTATCTCAATGCCTATGAAAATATTATCTAACCCTGTAAATTTGTTCTACCTTGATAAGTAGTTCCATCCCGAGGACATATACAGTGGAAGATCGTAAAATAGAACCTTCATTTGACATTTGTTAAATTATCAAAGTTGTCAAAGAGCTTTATAGGATAAAACCCTGAAGTTTAAGGAATGCAATTAAACTGCAAAGGATTTATTAAGAATCTCTTGCAACCAAAAATCAGCATTCACTATTGCTATGAAAATGGGAAATCCCTTTCGCTAATATTTGAATTATAACAAAAGAAAGAAAAAAATTCAATAGATGTTTTGGTTCAGCAAACCCCTCTTACGAGAGTTGTTAAACCCGACATCTGGACATTTTGCCACCGGAATCCTCTCAAAATCATTAATACCTTTAAATTAGTGCTTCTTTTTCATCTCCATGACAATTAACAAATTGTTATATCCAGACACTTCCTAAGCAAAATTAAGTAAATCTGTCGACCATCGACTAACTAATAATAGTCTCTGGAAAATTGACTTATTCTATATCAGCTTTAATTCATTTTAGCAAGCGATTTCTTTTGTTCACCGAATCATCCTGTAATTCCATGTTAAGGAATTTTTTTTTAAAAATGTCTTCGAAACATCATAAAAAATGATAAAGATCCCCCATACAACCAACAAGTAAAAATACATTTGTTACTTTCGCAATATAGAATTAATCGACGGAATTTGCATCAATTAGGAGTAAATTTTCAAAGATCCATGCCCCTTGAAACTTTATTGATATGAATTAAAAAAATGATTTTTGACATATATATATCTTCTTTTCCGCATCCAAGCCTTCTCACGTCTATTACGGACGAAATAGACATGAGATTCAGTTTTAAAATGAAAGTCTCCCTTTATACACTTAAAGACATTCCGCAAAGTAATATCATCCCCCACAGAGCCATTTCATGCCTTCATCTTTTTACGAGCGCCAGTTTAAAGTACAAACACACGCATGTGATATGTACGCAGCAAATTCTAATGCTCAGTAACAAAATATGAAGCCAATGTATTTTACATAACTCTCAACTTGTAGGCATTTCTGTCACAGAAGCGGCTCCCGTAAATTTTAAATCTTAAAAGCATACGCGCCGCCTTCTATCAAAGTATATATCATGTAAACAAATTCCCCCACACTCGATGTTTTGCTATTTTAGAAGGGGAAAAAATGTCTATGAATACTGCATTACTGAGTAGGTGAGTTATGCTATAAACATATAAGGGTATGTATGCAAGGGGGCGTCCCCCGGAACAGTGGCGTGAGGTGGTGTGATGTATCACAATTTTTAATAACGTTTTGAATCGAGTGAATATTTTAATGTGTGTGTTCGCTTCATGACAAGTTGCATGGAGGATGTACCTCTAGCATTGTCTATGTTTTTATGTTTCATTTATCTTATGAGAAACCCTTTTGTCATCCTACGCACTCTGCTTTGCATTTAATAAATCGCAAAGAGGGGCTTTAAAAAGTTTTTCGTCGATTCTTAAACATTTTCAATTACTAAAGTAAAAAAATTGCAATAAGGAGTCAACACAAGTTACAATATATATTCGTTATCAATAATAAATAATAAAATTATATACATGTTGATTGTGTTAGCATGTTCTTTTAGCACTCTTGTTATGAAATCATTTATGATCAATAAATGAGAAATTTAGAAAAGGCTTTTTTTGCTTGTTCTGTAGTTCCTTTTCTAGAAGTCTTTCTTATCATAAACTTGGAGTGTCGATGATGAATATGTCTATATGTCTATATATTACTTTTCTTTAAATTTAGAATTTTTTTTGTTCAATAGTTCCTTTTCTAGAAGTCTTTCTTATCATAAACTGGGAGTATCGATGATGAATGTGTCTATATGTCTATATATTACTTTTCTTTAAATTTAGAATTTTTTTTGTTTGTTTGTCCTATAGTTCCTTTTCTAGAAGTCTTTCTTATCATAAATTTGGAGTATCGATGATGAATATGTCTTTATGTCTATATATTACTTTGCTTTAAATTTAGAATTTTTTTTGTTTGTTTGTCCTATAGTTCCTTTTCTAGAAGTTTTTCTTATCATAAACTTGGAGTATCGATGATGAATATGTCTATATGTCTATACATTACTTTTCTTTAACTTTTATACATTTTTCAGAAATACATATTTATTTATTCGTGATATCACATATGATATATCTGTGTTTGCAGTGAAAAGAGTGTCAAGTCCAAAATCGTAGTTTTGAGATAAACGGGATTGAAAAAAAAAATCGGCTTTTGTAAAGTCAGTTTTTTAAAGTTTAATTTTAAATTATTTTTGTCAAAGTAAATTTTTCCAATTTTATTTTTGTTGAGTAAAGAGTATTATGCCCTTGGTTGGGACCCCTTTAACACTAACATGTTTGTGTTTTGTTTCACATACCCCAAATTTTCCCTGATGAATAAAAATATTTAGAAGTGAAATTGGACTTATCTTTCTGTACCCTGCAGTAGCCCTTGATTTTTCAAACATGCCTGGTTTGATAACTCATTTTAGCCCATTTTGGACTTAACACCCTTTGCATAGCAACACAGATATGTTTCTAAAATTCACCGATGAGAAATCAAATTAACTAAATTAAATTTTAAAAAATGAGTAAATAGTTAAAAGAGTTCTAAATTTTATAGAGTATTAGTGCGTATAGAAATTGCAGAACCAAGCTTCCCATGAGAGTAATGATAAATGCATTCTCTCCATATGAAACATAAAAGGGTGGTCACTATACTTAATGCATTTATAACAGTAGTGGTTGAGATAGGATGTATCGCAGACAGGGCCCGATTATGAAAGCTGGGGGCCCCTGGGCAAATGCAATTTGGGCCCCCCCCCCCTTACGGACATTTATAAAAATACATACTATTAGAAGTACTAGGTGCATACACCAAGGGGGTTTTGGGGCCCCTTAGCATCAGGGGGCCCTGGGCAAAGTCCCGATTTGCCCATGCTATAATAAGGCCCTGATCGCAGAAATAGATATTAAATTAGCTTTCAAAGCACAGTTACAAAGCAAATCAAAATCTAAATTGAAATTTCCTACCTATCTCTATTATGACATTCCACCGCGTTTCACTCGGATGTCCATCGGCTTCGAATAACCAAGGACACACCACAGCGTTTCATCTTCTACTCCTCCATAACGGACGGACTTGCACCCCTATTCCCTGATTTCTTTTCCTATCACCCATTCCATATTTTATTTGCCATTTCTGTTTTGTCCGCATCAATGTGTCAAAACCTCATAAATGACGTCACACCGGGAAATCCCTCCACTCCGGCAATAAAATGGGAATAAGAGCAGTCCCGTTTTCATTTCTACTCGCTTTAGGGACACACGTTTGTGAGTCATCACTGCAGTCCGCAGTTGAGGGATGAGGTAGAAAAGAACAGTGAGAGTGCTTTGTGAAACAGTCGATTGTGGAGGGTGGACAGCGATGCCCTGTCGTTGACTTTTAAGTTTAAAGGCTTTTGTATTATATTTTCGACCCAAATCGTCAATGATTTTTTTTTAATAATTTTCTGCTAGCTGTAAGACATTCTATAATGTAGTATTAAATGCACATTAAGGCATTGTTCTAAGACAATTAAGCACTCTAGTGAACAGTTTTTGAGTTATTTTGCGGAAAAAAAAGTTTCCCCTTGAAGGAAAAGTTTTCTTTAAATCTAATATCCTACTAAGCCATTCTTCGATCTTAGAGACTCACTTTCAAAAATCTCACTCTCATTATACGATGTTCTTATTTACAATTGAAGTCCTTATTTGAGAAGTGGACCAACTCCATTCTTGTTCATATTAAGATACAAAGTCTTAAAGTCTAATGAGTGCTGAGAAGTGACTGCTGAAGTCTGATTTGTAATGCCCTCTATTGGCAGCAGAAATAAGTTGGAGGTGTAGCAGTTTAAAAATAAGATAGAAATGACTTGTATGAACATGAAAGTGAGGCTAACTCCATTTTTTTTAAAGTGGAGTTGGACCACTATTCAAATAAGTCCTTCAATTCATATATCTATATTTATCTATCTATCTATCTATCTATATATCTATCTATCTATCTATCTATCTATATATATATATATATATATATATATATATATATATATATATATATATACATATATATATATATATACATACATACATACATATATATATATATACATATATATATATATATATACATACATACATACATACATACATACATATATATATATATATATATATATATATATATATATATATATATATATATATATATATATATATATACATACATACATATTATAAGCGGAGGCAATTATTTATTATTCAACGCGAAGTGTCTTGCTGGCTACTTTATTGTGGGAACACCATTCAAGTGAGCCAGCATTGCTCCCTATGAGGGAACAACATGGTATCGACCAAGCCTTATTCAGGATTTGAACCCAATTCAACTGTGTGCAGAAGCTCAAGATGCTAACCACTATATCATGTGGGAGGTCAATTCGACTATATTACAACAGGTATAATTTCGATCAGTGATATGAAAATTAAATATCTCGCTCAAAGCTGAGATAACACGATATTCAAGTTACAAACAAAATTATTAAATGGAGATAATAACTACAATGACACAACAGTGTTTGACAATATATAATTTATGTAAACTTATACTCAAAACAGATGAAATGTAAGTTGAGGCAGATAAAAAAATGTGTGGAATAAAAATGTAAAGCAATGAAGTTTTTATATCAAAATGATTTCGTGAGTGGGAGGCAGTTGAAGTGTTTCAAATCTATATAAATAAAACAGTTCTTTAACTGACTGAATCACTGGCTGACATACAGCACACAGACCAAACCGCTGGACTTAAAAGGGCTGAAATTTTGCATGGCTATTCTTCTTATAGTGTAGGGGTGCACTAAGAAAGATTTTTGAAAAATTCTTCTTAGATTTTTTTAAATTAAATTTTTAAGCTGTTTTTGTAACTTTTTTAAGTTTGCATTTAAAATAATAATTTGAGGGTTATAAAATTTATATCACAAGAAAGATCCTAAAAATTTCTTTAAAATGAAATCTTTTTCGAATCTTTACCTCCAATTTCTTATTTTTGGTGAATTTTTAAAGATTCATTTTTAGAATTTAATTTATTAAATGTTGATCACGTGATTTCTCTCAAAAAAAATTTTTTTTTCTTTCTACTGCGGCAGACGATTGGACATTATCCGAAAAAATATTAAAATACAGCAAAAGATATGTTCCTCAAACTGTACTATATTAACTGTAATATATTCTTTAGTATGTTCTATTAGATTCAATTTGAATATTTTCTTCTACATTATTTTGTTTATAAAAATATCCCTTGCGATTTTTTTATAAATATATATATATTTTTTACATCAATTGCATACATTGATCGTTGTATTTATTATAAATATATATATTTATTTATTTATTTTGGCATTAATTGCATATATTGACCGTTGTATTTTATTTGAATGTACTCCGTAGAGAAGTGCGGGTTTTCAGCTAGTAATTCCTATTATAGGCTTCAGACTGGGGTTAAATACCCGGTTTTGTAGATGGTCTTTAACATTTTGCGACCAATAAAATGTTATGATCAGTGAGCATAAGGAAAACATACGGCAATTATTCTTTGATAAAAAAAAATTAAACGTCATCAAAATTGTGGTGAATCAATTAATTTAAACTTAAATATATATATATATGACCAACATCTTGTGTAGTTGGCTTCAAAAATATAAAATGATAGTAATATGTATGGAAAAGTCATAAAAAAATGAGAATTCCTCACATCATTCAATTAGCCCAAGTGAAAGAGTGACAACTTAAGATATCCTGATTCTGCCACCGGTTTTAGCAGTACTTACACTGTATATATTTATTAATATATCCAAAGTTTTGCGTTTCATTTCGTAGAAAATAGAGGATAAATACTACCTAAACACTATTTCCAAGAAGCTCAACGATTAATATATATTTGAGAACAGATTTACGTCTTGCACATTGAGGAATATTTTAAAGAAGCATGTGTGCATAACGTAGTTTATAAAAATCGAATTTATCAAGTATAGATAGGAGCATAACCACTTGCGACATAGAAAAGAAAAAAAATACATGAATGCAATGATTATCTAGGCAGTCGTATTCATCGCAATTTAAAAACAACAACAACCTGAATTTAAGTAATGTTCTTGTGCTAATAGAAATAATCTAGTGCTGACTATATATATGGATTTGATCTTCACTGTATCAACCACCCTCTTGAGCTTTTACATTAGAATCCAGTTGAATACATTCATCAAACATAAAATTTCACTTTTTAACTGTAATAAATCCCAAAAATACTACAATTAAAAACATGTATCTAATTTTTGCAGCTGTTGCTGCAACTGACACAATCTTACTTTCCCTCCAGTCACTCGGCATTTACCAGAATGAGGGCGCAAGACACTACGAGTCGATCATTTTCCTCTGGAATTGACGATATTTTGTACGGAAAAATTCCTCTTGCATGAAAATCGCAATACAGTCCTATTTTACTCCCCCTTACATCCAGAAATATTTATAATGATCAACGAGAGTGGGGGGTGCATTCCATTCAGACGAGAGCGCCCGCTCCGCCGGAAAACTCGCGTCCTCGGCCCAAACTTTTTGGAACTCCCCAAACTTTTGTCTCCAACAAATGTAGAACTTCGTCGCATTATCAAATCACTATTACACGACAACTTCTTCCCTTCATTTTCCTAAAAATTAATTCCCAAACTAATATACGTCCGACAACTTTGCCCGAAAGATGGTGGATCGATACCCAGAAATGGCAGAACCCGATATATATTTCTGGGAAAAGCGATCCCAGCTGAACCAATACTGGCTGTCCCCAGTTATTAAGAAGGGAAGGCCGACTGTCTCTTGTTTAAAGTAGTGACAGAGATGAATGAGATATTGAGAGCGAGAGGCCTTTCAGGAAAAGAGAGCGGATTGGAAATTTGCTTTGCTTAAGCGCGCTTAATGAGGTTTTGGGGAGAAGGGGGCCGCTATGTCAACACGCGAATTATTGACTCGAGAAGTGTCGGGGCCCGTGGACGCCCTTTTCACGAAAATTGTTGCGGAGTGTTACAGTGGACCACGGAATCCTTTCTTTTTTTTTTTTTTAAAGACTCAATTTAATGAGTCCAAATTCTTTTAAGGAAATTGAGCGGATGTTGTATTAACTGAGAATGGAAACGTTGACACAGGGTTATAGATACGTTTGCATTCATTTATGCTTCTGTAACACTTAATAAAACTAGGTCATTGAGATATATTAAGATACAATTATCCTTCCTTCAGTGATCATTTTATGCATTAAGAAAGTGATTATGCAGTAACACAATTTGCACTCCGCCATACATTTCCTTTAATACTATAGTAATGTATTCCTTGCCTGGGTGCTGTGAGAATTCCATGTTCTCCGAGAGGAAAAACTTTTGCTTGAAATCAAACGAGTAACATTATAGTTTTTACTCCCTTGTATAAACTTTAAATTAATACCCATGAATCAGATAAAAAATTCCTGTCGGCACTTCTAAGAGAGGAATACAAATGACTAAAAATAATCAATAATGTCCCATGAGGAATATTTTGTGCTTAATGCTGATTCAACCAGATGCAAGGAGAACATTGCAATCTTAACAGAGCCCCAACTATCTTTAATGTGTCAATCTTAGCCTATAGAATTATTTTTCGGCTTGTATATACTCTACGAGAAACTATTCAATTTTGTCTGCAAGCTAGAGAAGTGTGTGCCAAAGATATAAATCGCAATTAAACAGTCTGATTACTTACACACACACACACTTTTATATATATATATATATATATATATATATAATATAGTTTAAAATGACCAACTGAATATCTGTAGAGATAAATACATTAACGTAGCATGAAAAGTCGAATAGCTGTTAAATCTACATAACATCTACTGGATTTCCCTAAAGTGTCCTTTTGGGCCTTTGAAATGCATGATACATTTGAATGTACAAACATAATGTTTCAATGAGGAGAAAAGATATTCTCTAAGTTGAGAAGACATGAACAAAATAAGCATTCTAACCATAGTCATCAGATGAAACTTCCTGTTTTGTAACATACTTCAGATACGATTTATGAGTGTTGATGTACTTCTCCCTCCCCCACATACACAACATTCAAAACAACATGTATATTTGTCAGCACATCTTCGATACTACTGCCGCTTTACATATCAAACGATTTACTCATCTGTCATTTGTATCAGGTACGAACAAGTTTAACCCAGGAAGTTGTTAAAAATGGACTACCCGAGATATCATTCCAATAAAAGAAAGACTGCCTAGAATTGCTAAACAACCACGTTTCAATGAGATACCACAAAAAAGAAATATGCCTGAAAGACAAAACGAGTCCTTTGGACATACCCTTGGGCTGTTAGAAAACGTGGTTTCGTCAAGCACTGAATCGATAGCGTATCTGTCCGCACGCAAGCACCCAAAACAATCACAGAAATCAACAAAAACCCATTAACGCCCGGTTAGCGCCACCTGTTAAACGCACCACTTAAATCTTAAATTAAACGCACAACAATAGGCTTCGAAAATATTCATTTGCACTTCCGACTCGATTTAACGATTGTTATTAATAACAATGTCTATCACAGGGCACCGGACTGTTATTGCGTGAACTGTTTCGGACTGCCACGCGCTCCTACGCGTGTTGATAATAGTTTGCGGATGGCTAGCTACCCTGTAATACAGAGCAGGCAATTACAAATAAAGTCGTGGGAAGTGAATATTACAGGGGACAGGGACCATTTTCTTTTAACACCGCAGATTGCGTTTATGGTACAGCTGCCTGCGGTTGTGTGGGGGAGTAATTAAAGGTTTCTTTTGCTACCGTGGATGAGTGTAAAAGGTTTTTTTGTCCGCAATTTTTTCGGTCGATTGAATTTGTTCCATAGTGTGCTCCACGCCTTCCTCTCGGTGCAAAATTGATTGGCTTTTAGCAGATGGATTTGCTGTTGAAAATGTTTGACAACAGCAACAATTTGAGCATTGGGTTAGAAAAGCCGCAGATGCATTATCGCAGTCTCAAAAAAAACCCAATAAGTGGACTGTTATGGGTTTCGACTTTCAGCATATACAATCAAATGAGTGTTCTTACTTTTTATCCTTGTACAAATATAGAACTTAAAACGAAAGTAATAGTTTGACTTTTATTTAAATATTTATAAAGTTTTAAATAAGTATCCCGATAAAAAGTTTGGTATATCAAAGAAAAGAAGATATGTATGTGTAAATATATATATATATATATATATATATATATATATATATATATATACACGAGTATATAATTGAATTAGTTCGTACAGCACAAATCTATGACGACTTTCGACAAGAAATTAATTCAATAAAAGGCAAAGGAATATTGGAGAGCATTTTAGTAGAAACAATTAAATCAAGAGCATTTTCCATCTCCTATACAGTACAACTAAGATGCTAGTTTCAAACAAGCATAACTTAATGAGTTAACACTAGTGTTCCTTAGCGTTAACACTAGTAAGTAACTTAGTTCCCTTTTAAATTGTATCAAACTAAAAAAAAGCATCCCTTATTATTATTTGGATTTCTTTTTTCTAGGTCATTAATGAACAAAGGGATCAACGCTTTTCAAGGTTTCACTAAATTCTAGATTCAATTTTGAAAGAAAATTGTTTTGATAGTTTACTACGACTGAATGTCTAAGTGAATTCAAATCTCCCTTTTTTGAGAATAATATTTTAATTATTATCCACAAAGAGAATATGGCATATGAATAGTACATAGACTTCAGCTATGCTAAAATGCTTTAATCTTTTGATTAACATTTTTTTTTCATTTATTATAATACTGGTTACATTTCTCTGTTTGCGCACTACTTTATAACATTTTATTCTTTTTATTCAAGTTTGAACGAATTTTTATGATTTATATATTATTTCCATTATTTAAAAAAAATTCAATTTATAAATTATTCATTAGCCTAAAAACTTGTGCGGTATATATTGCTAGTTTTATGTAGAAAAAAAAGGAAGCATTTGAAACCTTGCAGATGTCTTACTATGCTGATACCAGGCAATTCAATTATTCTGAGATATTAATAAATTTTGATAATTTTTTTAAAAGTTATAATATAGATAATCATTTACATCTATTTATTCTTAAATAACTATTGTTACACAAACTTGCTACAAGATTAAATTTATAGCTATTGTCAGATTAAACACCCAGAAGCTCATCGGTAAATAACTAGGTAAACCGTTTCACCTGTGCAAATCACAAGCATCACCTAGCAGATGATAGCTAAACCATAGATACAATCTCGCATTTCTCTGACAGTGCCCCCTCACCCCCCTTCCCATTCGAGCTTAATGAGAAAAACATGCCCTTAAATTATGGGGTTTCAACTAATCTCAACACTAGAGAAACAAAGTGCAGAATTCAATTAGGGAAAAAAGAGTTTTATTGCGAAGAGAGAGAGAGAAAGAGTCAACAGGAAGTCATCGACTATGACGAATGGGCGTCTGATAACCGCTGGCTTTTGATTGCGATCATACATTTTGCATGCGTGTGTCAGGCTTTGCAGAGAGCACGACATGTGTTCGGAATGATGATTTTATTTTTTGTTCAGGTGAAGCTTTCTTTAAATGAAACGAGCATAGAAGGAATTGATGGTAGAAACAGAAAATAAAGAAAAAGTCTTTACTGGCCGTAATGAGAAATTTTGAAGACAAAATGACGCAAATCACGAAAGATTCAATCGTTATTCAAATCTAGTAATCATAAAAGTCTATACTAATCTGATATACTGAGATACCTCAGCTTGAATTGTGTTTAATTTCAAACAAATTTGCCAGGATCCGATGTTCATGTGAATATATACTGATCACATTCAAATTTTACTAAAAATTATTGAATTTATGGGTGAAAATGTCACTAAATTAGGATATAGCCCATAAATTCTTAACATTAATTCTTAACTCTTCGTTTCAAGAGTTTCATTCATATATATATATATATATATATATATATATATATATATATATATATATATATATATATATATATATATATATATATATATATATATATATATATATATATATATATATATATATATATATATATATATATGGGGGCCGTGTTTTAGTTCGTCATATTTTTTATTATAATGTACTTATTTGAAAAAAAGGAAGGCTTTCTTAACGGAAATTTTAGTAATTCCAAACAATCTCTGATAGAGCTGCTGCGCATATTCGGCTTAGGTAGTAAAACCTTCCTGATGGGTCAAAACATACAGACAAAAAGTACAAAATTAAAGATATGGTATGAATTACGTACTTATAGTACAGTTTGCATGAGGAGCACAAACGGCTTTATTTATTTAAACTTAAGACAATAAGCTATAAAAATATTTGGTTTTGAGTCCTGTCAGTAAAATTAAAACTTTAAATAATAATTTGTAAGTACCATCCGAACTTACCGGAAACTTATAGCTAATTTAATACAATAAAATTCAAAATTTTGATATGCTAAATATCTTTTTAGACTAAATATTTTACGAACAAACAAACAAAAAAATCTAATCTCGAGTTAAATTTTTTGTTACACAAAACCTAATAGGTAATTGATATGTAAATATATATAACAGCCATTTAGTTTGGAAAATTTGAATCTAAAATAATTCCTGTTGTTACAAAACCTTATAGTCAGAGATCCATGAGGATTCCTTAGGTTCAAAACATGAACGATGGTTAAAAGGATCGGTTGCAGGCCTTCGTTACCAGTGAAAGGACCTGTTCACAAAGAATTTGTCAATGTCAGCGTAATTTTTAACCAATCCTATACCAATCATGAACCCATTTGACCAATCAGCGCACCGGAATCCTTAACGGTGACGCTGACAACTTTAAAGCTAACGCTGCTCTGTGTGAACAAGCCCTAAGCAGATTCAAGTTCTGCCATAAGCAAGGGTGTTTGTAGCCATTCGAAAATTTAGGTCTCAATTTGTTAGGTCCTTGTGTTGCAATAGAGGGCCGTGGCGCTTAGTCCCCAAAACTTTATATGTCGGTGTCAAAAATATGAAAGCAAAATCTCTCCCTGCTATTTTTGTCGTTGTTCCTTATAATTTTTTCTATAACATCTCCTAACCTTTAGCTTACGAAGACCGTTTTTTCCAATTCCGGAAAATTTCATACCCCCTTTGTAAGAACGGCCATTAAGGGGATTATATATATATATATATATATATATATATTATATATATATATATATATATATATATATATATATATGTATGTATGTATGTA